>VYZR01119755.1:18240-42301 GCA_013400675.1 Oxylabes madagascariensis | reverse complement strand
AGGGAACAAGGGACAGGACAAAGCCAAACAGCTTCAAGTTGTTCCAGGAGTTGTTCGGGCTGGACATCAGGAGGAATTTCTTCACTGAAAAGTTGATCAGGCATTGTCAGAGGCTGCCCAGGGAGTGGTGGAGTCCTCGTCCCTGGAGGTGTCCAAGGAACGCCTGGACGTGGCATTTAGTGCTCCGGTCTGGGTGACAAGGGGAGGATTGGGCACAGGCTGGACTTGATGATCCCAGAGGTCTTTTCCAACCTGAGTGATTCCGTGATTCTATAAGAGGTTGACCAGCTTGTAGTCCCCCAGATCTTCTCTCATCCTTCTTGAAGTCAGGGAGACACTTCTTCCTCCTTCAGGAACTCCTCTCACTCCCCATGAGCTCCAAGATCATCGTATGTAGCCTGGCAGTGTCATCATCCAGCTCCCTCAGCACTCATGGGTGAAACTTGTCAGGACCATCAGTCTAAAAACTTAACAACAGAAATCATTGGAAAGCTGTCCCTCTGGATAACCAGATAGGGTTTGTATAAAGTTTGTGTATTTGTTACACAAGGAGCTGTTCAGACTACAAGATAATTAATAGAAAAGTGTGACTCAAGTTTTATTCCAAGTTCTGATATACCTGCTGTGCAGTGAACTTTTGCACTTGGAATATGAAGCAAACCTGTAGTGCTTTTCAGTTCATTAACAGTAGTCAGTTTTATTAAATTAGAAGCTTGCAAAAATATACTCTACACAAATAATTGTCTTCGCCGTGGTTTTCCCCTTTGTTTCAGTGTTGGTGTACGTTGGTAAGAGGATTAATTTTTCTTTCATATGTTAAGTGATCAAAATACCACATAGCTTTTTGTTCCTCTCTACAGTACTTTTGCATTTGCAGACATACTTCTGAGTAAAATACTGAAAACAGATTAACTGGATAATAACCTCAGGAAAAAAAAATAGTTCTGCAAATTTGCTTGTAATGAGATTCATCTGTTTTTCATATCAGGTATTTCATTTATCCTGTATTCTTCAGGATTTTAAAAGGTTGCTGGTTGCTACTGCTGCTTTTGATAATAAAGGAGTGCAATCCCAAAGATCCTTTTATTTGGCAGGTCTGTCTGAACTGGTTCTGCCAGTGCATCAGTCCCTAGGCCGTGTCTTTGTGTGGAAGGTTAGGAGAAAATGCAGTTTGCTTCACCAAGGAAGGAAAACCTCGAGCACTGGGCTTTATTGCAAGGTGCTGACAGGTGGTTTGTTAGGCCATGGCTGCTTTTTGTGTGGGTGCCCTGTTCTGTGTGTAAGTCAGGGAGGGAAAAACCGACTTGCTTGTGTTTGGCTGGGGTTTTTTAACTGGCAGATGCAAAACCATTTTTTAAGGTTGTATTAAATATATTGTGTTTTTCTCTCTTTCCTCATTTCTGCAGATCTGTCAGTGGAAGAATGCTGTGACAAGGGTGTTGAATGGGCAAATAAAAACAGAATGTGTGCTTCTCTGCCGTTAATATCCGAGTCTAGAGAATGCAGGTACATAGTTACATATTATATATTAAAACACAGTTTATACTCTAACGTGAAACCATAGGAATGGCAGGTATTAAAGCCAACTTACAAGATGAAGCACCCAACTCTTACATCCCAGCTTTTCAACTCCATATGTGGCCTTGGGGAGTACCTCCTGAGCACCAGCTTTTCATCCATCAAGACCTTTTAATTTTTGCTGTCAGTCTAGTGTAGAGTCACCCAGCCCTAAGCCATGTGGCATGTACTGCCTCCTCCTCAGAGGTTTTCCCACTGTGCTCTGCTCACTGCCTGCAGTCAGGACATCTCAGTGTGGCTGCACTAATGTTACCGAGCTGGTTGTGAATCCGGCCACGTTTCTGGGCACACATTTATAAAGAGACACAGCAGATCCTGCACATGACTCATCTATGGTTTGAATAAGCACATAGGTGTGTTTGTGGGTGAGGCAACCTTCTGTGGGGCTACACAGGTAATTGTTCTGCAGCCCTCAGCTGATTTTAGCTTTCAGGTCCCCCACAGAGCTATTCAAGGAGATTTCTAGTTTGTCCAGCTTAGGAAAGGAGCCTACAAGAAAGATGGAGAGAGACTATTTACAGGGGCTTCACACTGACAGAGAGTAGGTTTAGATTAGATATTAGGAAGAAATTCTTCCCTGTGAGGTTGGTTGGGCCCTGGCACAGGTTGCCCAGAGGAGCTCTGGCTGCCCCATCCCTGGAAGTGCCCAAAGCTGGGCTGGACAGGGCTTGGAGCAACCTGGAATAGTGGAAGGTGTCCCTGCCCATGGCAGGATGGGTGGATGAGTTGAGCTTTAAGGCCCTCCAACCCAAAACCCAACCTCCAAACCAAACCATTCTGTGTTTCTATGACTCTATGAAATGAATCTGACTGTAGAAAATAGAACCCTTCAGTTAATATACAGATTTCTTAATCCTACTGAGAAGGGATAGGATATTTCTGTTCGGCAATCTACTAAATGAAATAATGAAGGCAAATGTTTCATTAAGATTTTGATTCTACTGCATCATTTATGTTATTTTGGCATTTGTATTTTTTATGTCAATGATAGTTTGCGTTATTTTTTGCTGTTACATGCACTTGTTATCTTTAATTAGTGGAGCTAACATCTGGTAGTTTGAGAGGCAGCTTCACAGTGAAATTTGTATTTAAAACACTTTACTTTGCTTCCTTCTACTCAAATGGATTGCAATTGGTAACTGTAGAAGTGTTGGGTTGATCTTTATTACAGAAAGAATGTGTCTTCCAGGGAAGTTTATCCTTTTTTTCTGACTTTTGCATTTATACTGGCATCAAAAGCAGTCTCTTATGCAGAAGAATTGACAGATAGGAAATAAATGCCAATTTAGGAAATACTTGAAGAGTCATAAGAATTTCAGAGGCAGGAAAAACAGGAAACCAACTTTATTGAACAATCTGGGATGGAGTATCTTGATGATTTAATCATCATTTGATTAATGTGAGTTGAGATTCTGCTGTAGATAATGTATTCTTCAAAAGATTTTCATTTTAGAGACTCACTAGGACTTCATAGGAACTGGAGAAAAAAGCTCACTAATAATTCATCTAGCTTTTGTGCATAAGTAAGATGTAGTTAAGAAAATTATCCTACTGAAATAAAAGGCATCCTGTGAGAGGTATGAGCATACCTTGACAAAATCCTGAGTTGATAAACTCAGTTTGGTGCATTTATTCATGACTGCATGCTCTCCCTGAAGCTTGGTTTCATTCTAAAAATGACTAAGTAAAATTGGCACCATTTTTTAACATCGATGTTATTTTACTCCAGTTATGATTGCAAGCTGGCATATCTGTGTGAGGTACAGAAAAATCACTTTAGGATGCCATTTCAGACACAAAGGTCAAGGCCAAATTCTGCTCCTAAATGCTGGTGTAACTGGAGTCAGAATGAGCACTGAGGGAGCATGATTCTTTTTGCAGGCACATGAGGGTAATGACATTGATGTTCCACATTTATTCCTGCTGTACAAAGACGGGAACAGACCTGGGTTCATTGCCCTTGCTGAGGTCTAGCCAGGTGAGAATAGAGGATTGAGAAACAGGATGCCTTATTGGTCACAGGTTTTCAGAAGAGCTTGGCTCCTGCTCAGACTCCTGCACGAAGTGGGAGCTACTGGGGGCCACATGTCAGATTCCTGTGGTTGTTTAAACCCCAGCTGGGATCCCCTGACCATCCAGTGCAGTGCAGTGCAGACCATCTGACTTGAGGGCTCTAGAAAAGTGGGGGGGTAGAAAGCCATATCTCTTGATGCCAGGGGGAGTTGTTTGCCCTGCATATTTCAGCTTCAATTTGCAAGTTTAGCAGTTGAACATAAGGGAAAAACACATTCTGAAGTGAGCGGGTTTGATAAAGTTCCTGAAATAAAAGGGAATTTTTTCAGTTACCATGCAAAGACTGCAACACCCAAGAGAAGGGATGTGAGTCCTTTCCCCAATATGTTTACAAGAATGTCCATGCTGGTTTTGAATCATCTGTGTAGAGTAGTAATAACTTAGTGGTGGCTCAGATTCAGTCCCTCTCTCAAAGGAAGCCTACTGCTAGAGTCTCTTGTTTGTGTGAGGAACCAACTGCCTTATCGAGTTAGAATTGCATCCCCTTGGCCGTTTCCCCAACCATTTAAATTATATCACAGTAATCACAGGATCATGGAATGGTTTGGGTTGGAAGGGGCCTTGGAGATCATCCAGTTCCAGCCCCTGCCATGGGCAGGGACACCTTCCACTATCCCAGGTTGCTCCAAGCCCTGTCCAACCTGGCCTTGGACACTTCCAGGGATGGGGCAGCCAGAGCTGCTCTGGGTAACCTGTGCCACTATCTCACCACCCTCACAGGGAGAATGTCTTCCATAGTAAAGAAAGAATTGCTTTCCAGCGCTGCCATTCTCATATCTGCTGTGCATCCCAGAAACAAGGGGACAGTTCTGGGTTCTAGCATATTTGCAATATTCTTCTCCCAAAGGAGAAGAATATTGCAATATTCTTCTCCCAAAGAACCTCCTAGAGGTTCCTGAGAGACTTTTCAGCTGTGTCAGTGTCACTTACTGAGCCAGACCCTGTGTGAAGTTCACAAGTTCCAAAGATCCTCTGGTTGCTCTTACTCCATTGCGTTTAGGCTGGATCAAGGCTCTGGGCCCAATGTCTGCAATCTCTTACTGCGGTTTCTTGCCCCACACATGATTTTATCTCATTGCATTATCTCTCTGGACAATGTCAGTGTTTATCTCTGTGTCTTTGTGACTCAGGAAATGCAAGTGTGGAATTTTAATGAGTAATGTCTCTGCCTGTCATCCCATTCATTCATTTTCTTGTGGTGTGGTTGAACTCATGGCAGCTGGAAAGAGCTGTCATTTAATTTTGGAACTCAACCTGTCCAATAAGTCTTCTTCCTTTCTAAGTGAAGAGTTTCCCCTGCACAGAGCTCTTAGCAAGTGAGCTTAATTCCCATGCCAGAAACAGTCTATCTCCACATGGTATTTGCATGCCTTTGACAATGTGTAGCCTTTCTGGAATTACATCAGGAATAACATTATTTATTAGTGTTGCAAGAATGCAGACTTGAGGAATCTAAGGCTGGAAGACCTAGCTTGTTTTTGCAAAATCATTCTTTTTAATTTTGATATTTTATCTGAGACCTTCCACTGTACACATGAATAGCACTGACATAGCTTGAAGGAAGTAGAATGAGAGAGACAGAGGGTAATGAAAATAGATCAAAAAGACATTGTTTTCAGAAAAAAGTTAGATTTTAATGAAATGTTAGATTTTATAGATAATGAAAGTTAGATTTTATGAAAATAAGGGAAACGAAAAAGAGGTGATTATGAAATTTGTGCTGGTTTAGGAGTTCATCCTCTAGACAGGAGAATAATAAATGTGAAAATATTGTGGATGTAAGTGGGTATGTGGATTTTCACTTGGAAATCAACTCCATGAAAATCAGCCATATTGGTTAAATTTTAGCAGAAAGTAAAAGTGAGAATATAAAACATGGTTTCTTAACTTGATTTATAATCTAATTATTTAGTAGTGAAATAACTTTTAAATCAACATCTGAAACAACAAATAAGGATTTTTTAAATGTCTTGGTAATTTTTGCCCACTAGTGAGCCATGAATAAAGCTTATCCTTCAGAAATGCATGATTTTACCTGAAATATCTTGAAGGAATACCAGTTATGAGGCCTCATGCTCCTAAAGGTTCAATATTTAGTGTTTTACAATATCTGCCATATTGTGAATACCTGCTTATTTTCAGAAAAATTCAGTGCAACTTGGCTGTAGGATTTGGGCAATGAAGTGTGATTTTATTGTTGTTGTTCTCAGAATGAACAAATGGTATTTTAATCTAGTATCCAATTAATGTTTAATTCCTTATTACAGTTGGGGTGGACCACATGACTTATGAATACAGCTGTGGGAAACATTTTAAGGAACTTTCTTGTTTTGGTTGAAATTGCATGTTTTTCAGAGATTTCACAGAGTTGGCTTGTGTTTGAAAAAACAAAGCCACACCAGGAATCAAACAGATCTACTGAAAGACTGCTGTTGTTTGTTTATTTATTTGCTTGTCTGTGGCTAACATATCTAGCTCCTCAAGAGAATCAGGAGGGGTAAAGAGGATGGAAAGTCTCAGCTCCCACACTCTTGGGCTTGGAGTTCAGTTTTTAGAGGCTTCCAAAGCCCTGAAAGTCAGACCACCCCAGAGCTGGGCAGGGAATGGAAATTCTTCTTCAGAGGGAATTTCAGCAACAAAAAAAGCTACAGATTCTTCCAAACTGGAACTAAATCAGATATCAAAAACTTCAAATATACTGCCAAATAAAGTTACTGTCCTGGGCTTAACTTCTTGCTATGATTTTAGAGTCTATTTTTGAATAATTTGCTCATGAAATTATCCTGGTTTTTGTTCCTATGCATTGAAATATCATAGCTGTTTTTGTCCAAGTGAGAACACTACCGTCAGACCATCACTAATCATAGAACTGTAGAATTCTAGAGTGGTTTGGGTTGCAAGTGACCCATGTACAATTTAATAAATAGCAATTGGAATCTTCAGGAATGTATCTTGATAACCTGGTCTCACCCACGTGCACAGAGATGCATAATCTGAGCCCAGTACCCACATGCCCTGTTTTTAGTTGCCTGGCCTTAGAGCTGAGGGAGTCCCTTGTACTGCCTGGGAGCTGGAAGGTCCTCCTATGGTCCTGGAGAGCAGGAAAGCTCCTCCAGATGGTATGCATGGTAAGCCACTTAGGTGATGGTGGGAGAAGCCTGTAGTTCAGTAGTTCCACTAACCCACTCCTCTTCCTGATATTATCAAAATTTCCAGCCGTAGAATAGAGGATTTTTAGGAGTACAGGGTGTTTTTTTCTCTGTTTCCCAGTGTCTGCAACAGAAGGTAGTGGTGGAAGAGCTTTACCCACAAAACTACCGAGCAAAGCAGAGTTACACATAAAAGCAGAGTGGAGAGAGGAAGGAGTCTTCACTGGGCTTTGCATTCACATGACAGTAGCAACCAGACTGGAGGAGTTTAAAGCCTCCTCATGCGGATTTTTTTTCCCTGCAGGAACAACTTTCCAGCTTTTTCACTGACGTTGAGATAAAACAGAATGATTTAATGAGCAGCGTAACAGAACTAGGTTTCCTGCCCAATTTTATCCTGTCTGCTCTCCGCAGCTCCCTGCCCTGTGATACTTTTCTTTCCCTTGTCTTTCTTTTCCCCTTGCTTGCAATACACTCTGCTGTTTCTCACTGTCATTTCCCTTGGTGTCTTCATTTCTCTCCATTATCTCCAGGTGTCCCACAGAACAATGCTCCGAGCTTCCTTCCACATGCCATACCTGTGCATTTGGGGCAGGAGGTGCGAGGGTAGATTGGGATTGCAGGCTCTCACAAGATCCAGGGCCTGACTTCTCCCTTCCATCAGACTCCCCAGCCACCAGCTGTCACAAAACATGCCAGATTGCAGCCCTGAAGACCTTGAGCCCTGAGGCAGGTGTGGTTGAGGTTACCCATTGGTTTAAGAAAGTTGTTAGGATGGACTGCAAGGTAGATCAGCAATGAGACTGTATTAACCATGCCACACAGACAATCTGCCTCCTCCCAGAGAATATCTTTGTGTTGTAACAGCGTTCCCACAGAAACCCCTTTCCACATAACTAGTACAAATCGTCAAATCTTGCATCACCTGTTCTTGACCCATATGTGACATTGTTCTCCCCTTTCTTCCATGCTGTTGGCAGCATGACCCAGGTGCAGTGCTGCCGCAGCCAGCTGGAGAAGCAGTCCTGCTCCGATGGGGTTGAATTCGCCAACGTGCGCGAGGAGTGTGACTCACATATTGCCAAAAATTCCACCTGTGAGGCCGAATACTTCAAGGTGAGACACCAGAGGTACTCCTGTTTGTCCCTAAGAAGTGGAATTGAGGTTATTTAGGGTTGACCCTGAAGGTCATTTGTGGTGGTAGTGACAGGAAAGGATTGCTTCCACACGCTGAGTCGTGCTGGGAAAGAGAAACTTTATTTACATCTTTCACATTTTATAGAACTCCAAAGGGATCTATGGATTGGAGGTGAGAGTCGCCACCCCCTCTCGCCCACTGGCCAGGTCAACGGTCAGTCAACTCTCTCCTCCTCCATGAAAATATGAAAACAAACTCACTTAGAGTGTGAGAAAGATCTAGATAGGAATACAAAACATTTCTTCTTAGAAGGCTGCGCAGGTGACAGTCATTAGACTTGGTTTGCTGTACATGAACAGTTTTTTCCCGCCTGCACCTCGTGTCTCTGTGAAGGCTGTTTGCTTTGTCCTTCTCTTTGAGGAAGGGAGCCCTGTTCAGCAAAGCAGACTGTCACACTGCATTTTAGCTGAGGCAGAGGGGAGAATGCAAAAGGGTGGAAAATCTTGAATGAGTAATTGGCCAGGAAACTACTTTTGCATGAAAAGAGGACATCAGTGCTGTAGTGATGGATGGGTGAGAAACTCAGACGCATTTCAGACTTCAGCTTTCACTAAAGCATTGTGGCTTAAGGTCAGACTCACTGGTTTTCAATATTGGTGGTCCAAAGGGGTAGGACTGAAGTTAATCCTCTCAGGGTACTTATAATTCCATCTTGTGTAAGTGTTCTGAGTTAACATGACTTTGATTTACAAGTGGATGGAGAGACCTGTAAGCCTGTGATACCAGCATTTGATAGCAGAATAAAAATGCCTATCGTTGGCATCTGCGATTAATCTGTGCTCTGTCCACCCTTATTACTGTCTTTGTCTCTCACTGCCTGGCAGGGAGCATAGTCATACCTTTCTTCAGAGTATTTTTGGAAGAAAGTTCCACCAGTAAAATCATGACTTTGACCACGAACCAGTCATGAACAGCTTTGGGCCTGTTATGAATTTCTTTCCATGGTGATGAGAACAGATGAGAGTGATTTTAGTTCTTCCCACTGCCTCAAGATGCTGAATGGTTCATTCAGTTAAAATAAAAAACAATCTACTATACAGAGGATGGCAGACGGTGTCTGACTGACAAGTTTCACGTTCTAGAAAATGCTGGCTTGATCTGCTCCTGTCAGTGGGATGCCAGTGATTCCAGGGCTGGGAAGTAATTCACTGGGAGTAGAAGAAAGTAAACGCATGCTAATGATATTGTTGGGTTCTCCTGAGTCTGACTGCACGTGCAGTATTACCTTGTCCCACGGTGGACTGTGTCTCCCAGAGGAGCCATGCACCACTTGTTGATGATGTCCAGGGAATGCCCTGTTCTTGGCACAGGAATTCCTGTGTGCAGCCTTTACTGCTGGGAAGCACGTCCCCCTCAGTCTGAATGTGGCACAAAATAATATTTCACCCTGTGTCAGTATTTTGAAGGGCTCTGAGCAGATGAACAAGGACTGATGGTGAGTGCTCAGCAGATCCAAGCGCTTGTTACCAAAGACAGGACTTCAGCAGCAGTACTTATTTTAACCACTGTTTTAACCACGGGACACCTCTAAACCAGAATGCAGCTGTCCAAGGAAGCCCACTGACCCACCAATTGCCTGATGTTTCCCTATGTAGGCTTGTCAGCATGACGAAGAAGACTTAATGGTGTTTTTGTAAATGTCTCCTTCAAGAAAGCAGAAAGAATGATTTAGTAATTCAATTAGTAGGATTAATTGCAGCCCTTTGCAGCAAATGAGGTAGCTAATCTTTCCTTTGAATCCAAAAATTGTGATGGGAAAGAAGATAAAAAGACCATATTTGAAAACAATTTGCCTTAGCTTTTACACATAAGAGCAATAGGCATAGGAAATGATTGGCAGAATTTTGTCCTCTGGTTGTTTGGAAGTATAGTTTTTCTAGCCTTGGAAAAAGAAAAAGATGCCAAATGAATGATTAATCTTCAAAGTCTTCGTCAAAAGAAAGCAATCAATTTCTAGACATGATGCTGGTAAATGAGATGTAGAAATTTTTTTTGGAAGTTTGTACCATAACAGCCCTGCAGAAAGGAGTGCAGCTTCTAGAAATTTGACCACCTTCAAGGTACTTGGACATTTTCCCCAAAGTTTGTCATAGTTACTTTTCAAAGGTTGAGATACGTCCTTATCTCAAAAGTTTTTTCATGAATACTTTGATTGTGTGTAATAGGTGAGCACAAAAGTTTTATTGCTTTGGACTGTTGAAAATATTTTAAATTTTTGTTTAGCTCTTTAAAAGTTCTGGAAAATTCCTCTGAGTTATTGGTGGAGTTTTGGTTAGCATCTAATGAATTTCAGCAAGGGAGAGACCTCTTGTGGACAGATACCAAAAGCAGTGTTACCACAGGATTCACACCAAAACCGATGACTTAAATCCAAACATAAATAATAAGAAATATTGTAACACTATTGTCAACCTTACATAATCAAGAGACCTTATTCATCTAAGGAACTTCAGGTACTTCCTAATCACACCAAAAATAAATGTTCAAATTTCTCGCATGTAATTTTACTCCTTTATTCCTTTGTTTGAGAAGGCAGTCAAGGGATCTTGGGACTTCAGGTAGGACATAGGTGTCTGCTGTCTATTCAAACATGAGGAGCAAGGCATGGCTTTGAAGTGCATGGGATTTTGCCAACACAAGGGGAAAAATGTTTGATATTATTATTATTGGAGTGACTTAAAAAGCAGAGGCTTACAGGCAGTGAAAGGGTATAATAACAACTTGATTGTTAGGTTATACCATCCATGAAAGCAGTGATGGTTCTAGCAAATAAGTAAATTAAGTAAATGGTCATCACGACTTGCTTCCAGGCAACTGACAGCCTTTGGAAAATGGCTGCAAACACCTCAAGAACTGAACTAATATGAAGGTTAGACCTCACTCCTGACTGAAGAATCAAAGGCTTTCAGAACAGGCCAACAGCCAGGAGAATTGGTGTGAAAAAAGAAACGTGATTAATTATGCCAGGGTCCTGCTAGTGGTAGTTCCGTGGTATTTTGTGTCTTGAAATTCCAGAGTGGGCCATGAACTTGAGTTAAAGTCTCCTTATCACTGCTGTGCTGCTCCCTTTCTACTGTGGGAGAACTGAAAGTAAAGGTGACTTTCCAAGTTCAGAGGTGAAATATGCAGAGCCATGTCCAGGTCTACAGAGTCCTGAGTGTGCTCTTCATCAGCTTCTCCATCTTCTTTCGTGAGTCAGTCATGAAATGTTGGCTTTTGAGATTGCCAGTGTAGAAGCTGTGAGGAAAACTTAGTTATAATAAACACCAGTTGTTGTGGTTTGACACCAGCCAAACACCAGGCACCCACAAAAGTCGCTCACTCACCCTCCCCTGCCACAGCTGGGCAGAGGAGAGAAAAATTTAATGAAGGGTTCATGAGCTGAGATAAGGACAGGGAGAACAACACTCCAAGGGAAAAACAGGCTTGGCTTAGAGGTACAAAGTGAGTTTATTACGAACAAAATCAGAGGAGGATAACAAGTAGTAAAAGCCCTTAAAAACACCTTTTCTTTCCCCAACCCCTCCATTCTTCCCACAGACAGCGCAAGGAGACAGGGCCTGGGGGTTTTGGTCAGTTCAACTGTTCTTCTTGAATTGTCAGTTCAAGTTCTTTTTCTGCTGCTGCTTAGAGAGAGGAGTCCTTCCCCTGTGAGACCCTGGGGCCCCTTCCCACAGGAGACAGTTCTCTGTGAACTTCTCCAGCGTGGTTCCACTCTCACGAGCAGCAGTCCTCCCAAAACTGCTGCAATGTGAGTGCTCCCAAAACTGCTGCAGTGTGGGTCACTGTTCCACGGGGTGCAGTGCTCCAAGGACAGGCTGCTCCAGCCTGGGAGCAGGGCCCCCTCTCTCCACAGGGTCTCCCACTGGATCACAGCCTCCTCCAGGCATCCCCCTGCTCCAGCATGGGCACCTTCCCCAGGGGCTGTGGGTGGATCTCTGCATCCCCCATGGATCCCCAGGGGATGTGGGTGGATCTCTGCATCCCCCATGGTCTTCCACATCAGCTTGCACACTCCTTCACACATACACAGAGTTTCTGAGAACTGGACCCAGCCCAGGTTCTGTGCTTGGCCAGATGCAGAACTCATTGAACTCCACAGCAGGTTAAGAAATCCAAGCCCAAGTATACTAGGAGTTCTTAAAAAGTTTGCAGAAAAATTTCTATTGATGCCAAGGTGAGATAATTACTGACATCGTTGTCAAAGCTCACGTTGCTTTGACTTGGTTAATATTTTAATTTTCTTTTTAACAGACATGTTGTTACTGTTGTTTGCTGGGAAAGGCTGCCCAAGTTCAAGGACAGAGTTGTGAACCCAACCCGAAGATAGGATATCAGTGTGGAGTTGTCTTCAGAACCTGCTGTGGGAAAGGTCAAGAAGACATTGATCTGTCCATCAGTGATTATGCTCCTAAAAAAGAGCCAGGTATTTTATTGCATACTTAAAAGAGTGAGACACAAAATGATACAGGGTGCAAGGAGCGTTTTCACTTTAAATTATTTCTGTTGGAATTCCTCTAATTTGTCATCTCATCTGAGTAATTTAATGATGTATGTTTTGGAGCTCATTTTTTGGCTAGTGATAGCTGAAAGGCTGTTGTTGAAAATAAGAGGTGGAAAGAGGTCACTTAGTGTCTGGTGTCAGAACTTAAATGCATGAGAGCTTATTTTGGCAACTAATGGTATTATCTTGGAAGCTGAATATAAGCTATTAATTTTAATGGCATTTTGCCCACTGATAAATGCTTAATTAAAATAAAAATAAACAAAAAATTCTTTGATTCGTGTTGAAAAGCTTGAGGACCTTTGCCAGCTCAGCAGAATGCAAATATGTGAGAGGCAAATGCCCACAAACCAGGGGTATTTGAAATGCCTGGACTGTCTGGGAGAACTGAAGAACTTTGTGGAGACAAAGTGTGGAATGTATTTCTTTTGATATTACCAAAAAAGAGGGGTACCTAGCTGGCAGCAGCTCCTGACACCCTTCTCCATACCTAGTCCACAGAGCTGAAGAGGATGAATCTGTACAGCCTGACCCTTGTAGACCTTTGTTTGTTTGGGTTTTTTTTTTCCCCTTTTTCACTTAGCAGACAGACCTGAAACTGCAGACAAGTCATGCTGTGTGGTGTTGCCCCCGTCATGGGCCGCTGAGCACTGCAAACACATCACAGATCACAGGCAACAGATTTTGGGGGACATCATCCTAATCAATCATTTAAATGCAAGCCCCATCACAAAAGCTTGCACTGGCATCTTATCAGACTTGTTCCAGGTCTTTCAAGCCTGGCTTGTCTCAGTGTCCCCCTTATCAGGTAACAGCTGGAAATGCCTTTTCTGGCGGTTTCTCTGTGTGTGCTGTTGTCCCAGGAGAGGAATTGCCCCATTCCATTAGCACTGGCTGAGGTGGCTGGACTAGTAGATCCCTCGTACTCAGACATCTCTGCTAATAACAGAAATTTGCATACTCAATGTACCTGTATGGCATGGAAATAGATCATCTACGAGAACTGCGAGCGTGCCATAGAATATTTCCCTGCTTGCTTTTGTGGGCAAGTGACACAAAGCAATCATTAGTATGGTTATTGTGGCACACATGAAAGCCACTGTGCATTGCAAAGTTGGGGCTGTGGCCACGAGCAGGGCAGGACAATGTTCTCATCATTCAACTAAGAAACAAGCAGGTGTTTGAACATACACCAAATAACCCTATTGACAATAAAAAATGCCTGTAGAAAAGCAGAGCAAACAACACAAATAGTCACTTTGGCTCATTGTGGAGGGGAGATGAAGCTCCATTTTGCAAGGCAGATTTTTGGACTAGAACCTTGTGTTTGTTGTGCCATAGCAGTGCTTGAAGGGCATTCTGCTGCAGGGGTAAGGCAAGTTTGGCTCTCCAAGTCACATAAAGCACTGTCCACAGGTTGGACCTGATGGTCTTGGGGATCTTTTCTAAGCTAATTAGTTTTGTGATCTCTGGTGTTGTGTCCCCAGAGGCCTGTACAAAATCCAACCAGACTTGGGCAAACTGATTTAATTAACTGTGCATAATTGAAATGTGGCCCTATGGCTTGAGGATTCAGTGAACCAACCCAGCCTCATGCCATTGCACAAACATTGCTTTCACATCCTCTATGCATCACTTGCTTGTAAGTGTCTGCTGGTGGAACGGGCTCATGGAGAGTCACTGAAACAAGCCCGAGTTTCCTAGTCAATAAGCAGAGTATTTTGGGATTGTGTTTTTGCACATTACCAACCTACCTTTGCCCCTGTGTTCCATGTGGCGGGATTGGAGAAAGTCCATTAGCTGGTTCTTTGGGGAAGCAGTGGGTTCAGGGTGTGTTTGGCTCTTGTATGTCCTCATGTGGAGAGAACCCTCGGGATATGTACGTGTGGCAGGGCCATCACAGATCAACACTCTCCAATGTATATAAATACATTTGAAAGAATGCTGTAAGTATGTGCCCAAAAACTTAGGTGTGGAGTTCTTTTTGAAATGAAGTCTAAACAAGTAACTGAGGTTAATCTGATTTTCATTAAATCTCTGAGTAGCCCAAGCTACTATGAAGTCAGTGGAAGCCAAGCATGCCTCAACAACATGCCTTATGAAAATGAGGTTAAGCTCTGGTTAAAAGTCTGACATTAAGAACCTGAGTTTGAAAATCTCAGTCCATATGTAATCTATGATCACAGTGTGACTTTCATATTGAATCAGTCAGATGGAAAATGCCCCATGCCATGAGCATTTGAATGTCAAATTTAAGTAAGAAATAGCTGTAAAATAGGTAAATAATGCTTTTTAATTTTGTTCTGGTTTGTCCAAAACCATGGTGTGAGTTCCATCCCAAGCACACAGTGTTTTACCTTGAGAAGAAAAGTGCTTTCTCCTCTAATGCCTATCTCTTTTCTTTTTAGTTGAAATTTCAAAGGAGGAACTAGACCAAGAAGATCCTTATCTGCATGATGGCTGCAGAGGTGAGTCAGGTGACTAGTCCTGCTAGCCAGCTCTATGGTGATTGCTTTCAATAAAGTGAAGCCAAATTAGATCTAGAGATTAGCCAAAGCCTTTTGCCTAGGATAGTTATGGGTAAAAAAAAAAAAAAAACAAACCAGGAGGAAGAGCCTTTCCAAGGAGTAATGGGCCGTTATGTGATGCCTAAATAGTTCCTAAATACAGGGGAGGCATTGTCTCTCACAGTGGATTCCTCTTAACCAACTGAAGCTGAGACAATACATTCGACTTCTACTTAACTTCTAGTGGGTAATACCTCACAAGTGCCACCCTTGAACTTGTGGAGTACTTTGGATTCTTCAGAATATGGTGATTCTATATTAAATATGTGCATCTTTTATTCTTCTCTTGGTGTTTGAATATCAGGGTGTTTGTATATGAAATTAAACTTGTTTCTGTTTGAGATGCATCACCTGAAAAAAAAGAAGACAAAAGTGGCTATTGTCCTGATTAGTCATGCTGCTCTGCCTCCTTGGCAATGTGCATTTGGAATATTGCTCTGCCAAGTATTCTGATTTATTGCTTGTCACATGTGATTTACATGTCTATAAACCTAAACCCAGCAGTGATTCATTGTTTTCTGCCAGCATTTCAGAACTCAGAAATGTATTAAGGACAAAATCAATTTAAGAGGCTTATATTCCAGTTGAAAAATTATTTACTTTGCTCCATGTTCTACATCTGTTACACTCTGGAGAGAATGGGAATATCTATCAGGTCATTAGTGAACCAGAGTCAACAGTGCCTCTCCTCCTTGACTCCAGTTGCTAATTACAAGAGATGACATAGAAATATGTGTTACATATTTTCCTAGCATTATTTCTTCATGTAATCAGTTGTGGTATTTCTTAGTTAATCAGCTGCCTGCAGGAGATGGATTGATATTGCTAATTGCCAATTGTTAGTTCTGTCTACAGTATATTTTCTGATAAACTTGGCATGCCAAAAGCACTTGTAATTTTCTGAACTTTAACAGGGGAAACTTAAATTTCCTAGGCAATGGAACTTCCAGCAATTTGTTTTGGAGAACCTTCATGTTACATAGGGAAATTAATTCTGCTCTTCTAACACTTCCACTACAGGTTTTACTGTGTCAGGATGGAGCTCACAGTATTAGCAGAGATTCAGAGAGCAGAGGCTGTTGATCTCAACCACCTAATTTTCAGCGATGCATTAATGGCCCTGTCCTCATTAGAAATTGTTGTACTTAAAAAATTATTTATAACGTATTATAGCTGCAATTGCTCACATGGATTGTGCCTATTTCACACCTCTTGTTTAATACTTATCCAGCCATTCTAAAAAACAGGACATGAGTTCTGTTAGTACTGAGAATATCTGCAGTCTTGCAACAAATATTTGTTATTGGAAGTATATAACCTTTTCTCTATTTTTAGAACATGAATATTTTTAATATTTATTTCTATTTTAACAAGGTCACAAAAAGTTTTCTTAATGATGAGCCAAATTTTGTGTAAATTCTCTGTAGTATTCTCTTTCTGTTTGTCAGAATAACCCTTCTTGTTTTAATTTTTAGAGCTTTCAGTGCTTAGCCCTTTCTTTCTTTTGTATACGTGAATATACAACTTATGAAACTTCTTTTTTAAATAAATCAAGTATCCTGTAAACTAATGGTTTGTTTCAGTTCCTATGAAGAGCCTCTTAATTATATGAGACCTTTTAACATATCCATTAGGTGGAGGTCCGTGCTCTCAGCAGTGCAGAGACACAGGATCCAGTTACGTCTGCTCCTGCTTTGTTGGCTATCAGCTTCAACCAGATGGTATCACCTGTGAAGGTAAAAGAAATAAAGCCATTGTTTCGATTATAAACATTCTTGTTTTAAAAGAGCAAGAATAGATACAAAAATACCCAGAGAGAAGAGACCAGAGCTTATGTCAGCTGGGGAAAGAGGTGAAGTCATAAAAAGTTGATTTAAATGGAGCGTTGAAATGAGAATTGTGGGAAGACGAAGTTAAGGAGGGTCAGTGGAAAAAGTGAAGAATTTAGAATGGAGAAGAGGCAGAGTTTGAATTTGTTGTTGTGAATAAACCAAAATAGAATACCTGTTCTCTCTTGTAAAAGTGGATTGCTATTGATAAGGCAGACAAAATAAATAGAGCAGGATTCTTCAGCTTGTTAAGGACACAACTCACAGAAAGGATTAATGTTCTGGATTCCACGAGTGGCATGGGAATTGTCAAGGCAGGATTGAGAGTTTCTCCCAGAAGAAGAATTGGTTCTTCCCCCCTTCCTCCCCCTGCTGAGTGTGGTCAGGCTCTGCCCAGGCTCCCCAGGGAATGGTCACGGCCCCAAGGCTGCCAGAGCTGTGGGAGAGTTTGGACAACGCTCTCAGGGATGCACAGGGGGGAATTGTTGGGGTGTCTGTGCAGGGCCAGGGGTTGGACTAGATCCCTGGGGTGCCTTCCAACTCAGCATATCCTAATCTGTGACATCAAATGAGATGGGCTGGGGTAGAGGTTGCATTTGACTCCAGGCATGTGCAATGTGACATTTGGCCCTGAGCTGGTAAGCCCAGGCTCCTTGTTGCTGAGGTGTATGAGCCCTTCCAGGGCACAGTTCACCTTCCCCATCCTGCAGAGCTGTTCAAGGATGACAAGTGTTCCAGATGAAGAGTGCCTTTTTCTGTTGGTGACTGGAAATGGAGTCTTAAGCAGCTCAGATACAAACTTCAGATTATAAAATAACTATTGATAATTGGTCAGACCAACACTAACCTAGCTGGATATATAAAAAGGAAGAGCTTTTACATTTAATTTACATGGGTGACAGATTTTCTTACGCATTCAAAGTTAAAATAATTCACAAAGGAAATGTCTATCAGTAGCTGTAAAGTAGAAAGTCACAATTTGGCTCAGAGAGTCCCTCAGCCATATGTTGGTGGGATGCAGAGCAAGGAAAGGATTTCTGAAAATTTGCCTTGTTCATATAATCACTATAATCTGACCGTGAAATCACTGAGGTTGGAAAAGACCCTTAAGATCGTTGAGTCCAACATAAACCAAACACTGCCAACTCCACCAGCAGACCATGTCTACATATCCTAGCTCTAACAACCTTAGACATGTCCAGAGACATCATCTACTACTAGACTCAATCAGATGATGTTGTCTCTTTGCTCTCACTCAGTTAACCTTCCTCTTCTTAAGTACAGTGGACCAGCAAGTCCTGGTACCAGCAGGGCCCAAGTGTCTTTGCTGGCTCACGCCCTGGCAACAGCTGTAGTGGGATGTGAGTGTGAGGACAAACCCACACCTTTGTATTCTGATGCTCAGAGGAATGCCTGGTTGGAGGTGTGCCCATAGCTAACCTTCAGCCTCGTCTCTTCCCATCATCATGCTTCTTGCTTACTCTCTCTTCTTTCTTTTCATATAATTTTGCATGTTGTAGACATTAACGAGTGTATCACTGGGACACACAACTGTGGGATTGGACAAACCTGTGTCAATACGTTGGGATCGTTCCGCTGCCAGCGGGACACGAGCTGCGGAACCGGTTACGAGCTCACAGACGACAGTCGTTGCAAAGGTATGTCCTGCGCAGAGAAACTAGAATCTTCCAGGGTCTTAAGTTCAAAACTAAGCACATCATCCTGTCATGCTCTTTGGCTTTTGGTTGCCGTGACAGGTAAAAGAATTATAAAAGGCCTCCTAAAATCAGGCCTGCTCTGCTGAATGTCCAAAGTTAGCCTGTCACTTCTTCTGGGTAACTTGCAAGTTCCCATGCGAAAACTATCTTGGAATGAGAGCTGGTTAGCATAACAACCCATTCCTGGGTTGAAAAACAAATGCACCTGCAATAACAAGGGATTTATCCCATGAGAATCAGTAAAGAAAATATGTAAACAATACAAGACTAGAGAGATTTGATAGACAAGCAAAATACCTTTTACTAACCAATAGAGTAATTGGCAAGAAAGCTATTAACCAATTAAAGTTGCACATGAGGTCTGTAAAAACTGTGTAAAATGAGTTGTCAAAAGAAAGACTTGGCTTCTCCTGCATGAAGATAACGGAGTCTCGGCTAACATATTACAATACTGGTAAATACACATGTAACTGAGACACACACTTCAAGGACAGCAGTTTTTCCACCTGTCACCTTGCAAATAACCAGATCGTGCAGCTGGGGCCTGCTGCAAAGACTTGCAGGAGAGATAACTGCATTTCACACTGGCAGTTTGTGTTGCATGTTAGGAGCTGGTCTGGGCACTAAAACAGGTGATAATGAAACCCAGTTCAGTACAAACCCAACCTAAACTTCAAATGGTCTCCACACTCATTTTCTTAAGCATCACAAAACTTTAGGGCTGCTGTTGTATCAACTGCATGAATGAGAAAGCTGAGGTATCCTATTGCTGGAGAGTTTCTGTATTTTGATAGCTTTAGGAGATTTCATCCCATTGCCAGGTGGCAAACATTAAATTTTAGTTGCATTATGTGGGCAATACTACATTTGTGAGCAAAGCCTCATTTGCTGTTGTCTCCTTTATCTGCTTTACTTGAACAATAGTTTATTCACAAATATTTATTGTCTATTCTGAACTGGAGTAGAATATTAAAGTAAGCAGAAGTCATATTTATGTGCATTTTAAAGCTTGAAAATGCAGGGATATTGCAAACCTTAATATGGATGGGAATCAAGGCAAACTAATTCACTTAAGAAAGAAACGAACAGTATCTGCATCGGATCTAAAGTTAAAATTAAAATTGCACTTGGGTAATTAAATCTTTCTGACTTCAAAGCTAAGCACACTGCTGAATCAAGGCTGAGCAGAGCTGAATGTGATGCTTTAGGTATTCTATAATAGTTTTGAATCATTTAGTTGTGAGAACTAAACTTCTAAAGAATAATATGCACAGACACACCCCTATATACGATATTAATAATGAAATTGTAAAAATATCTTAATCTACCTGGTTTTACTGAGATCTTTTATGAGGTTGTAAGTCAGATTGATCTTGGATCACAGAATTCCAGGAAGGTATGCTGAGGATTAATCTGTGTGATGATTTTAACTACGTCTTATGTTTTAAATGTAATGAAGAAACCTGTCGAATTCCTGCTAACAATTTTTTTTTGTGATGTACCAGATATTGACGAATGTGAGACTGGTACTCATAACTGCCCCCCCGATTTTATCTGTCAGAATACTCCCGGATCTTTCCGCTGCCGACCCAAGCTACAGTGCATGAGTGGGTTTATACAAGATGCACTAGGCAACTGTATTGGTAAGGCATGTTCTTGTCTTGGGGAGCACTCAAGTGTTGCCTGGGAGAAAAGCTGTAGTTTTGCTGGGTGGGTTCTGAGCTGCTCAAGCTATTCTTCACCTGTGTATGCATTGCTCTTTCCTGTGATCCCACTGGTAAGAGTGACAGATGAAAACCATTTAAATAAAAGGCTTAAATATTAGATCACTATTTTAAATGAGATTGCATTACCTAAGGTGGTTAGCTGCTTAAGTCTTTGGGTGTTTTATCTGAAACAAAATTTGTAAAAAAATTGTGATATATTTTATCTAACTATATCCAAAAGGTTTTAGCCAAAGCTTTGTGTAGAAAGCTGACATACTCTGCAACACCCTTTGATATTAGTCTGCTTGGTTTTACAGGCACGTAGGTCTTTCCAGATCTGTTCCACGTTACAGCCCATCAAGAATCTTACTGTGTATGAGAAAGATGAGACAGTTATAACACACTGTGGAGAGGAGTTTTACTTTAAAACAATCAGGCCAGTGCCTTGTTTCCAAGACTCCCCCAAACCAGAATTATAACCTTCATATAAATGCGTTAAAATTACTGGCTTCCAGCAGACTGTATATGGATTTTTCTAATGTGACCTACAAATCTATAAGTTATTCCCTTGAGTATTATTTTCAAGTCTCAACTCACCTTTAATTTCCCCCATTGGCGTAGTAAGTCTTGGACTTGTGGAACTGGCCGAGCAGCAGCAGCTGCCAAGTTGCACTCATTATCAGCCCCTTGTTCTCCTGTAGCGTTGAAATCTGACACTGGAAACAGACTGAAACAAAACTGCAGCCTTTAAAATGAGGGGGGCCAGTGCCTGTGCACAGCAAGCCCTTTGAAGGCACATGCCTGCCACAGGTAGTGCCAGTTTTTGATTAACTTGCTGTCATGGACATCAATAAAGCCACATCAATTTGCAGCAGCAATAGTTATGGCCCGTAAAATGCATTTGCTCAAAAGATTCAGGCAGTTTCACAGCCTAACTTTACACACTGGGAATCAAATCCTGCTCTGTGTGGAGTTAAGGGGATTTTGTTGTTGGATTTTGACTCTTATCATCGTGTAGAAGCTAAGAGCTCAGTCAGAACTCAGAGTGAAACAGAACCGGTTAAGCTGGTGAACTGAATTGTTGATCAGCTCTTTGTATGTTTAGGAGAGACTTTTAAAGGCTTTGAAACAAATACAAGTTCTACACCAAATTTCCACTGCTTTTCAGTGGTATCTGTGGCTTTTATACCTCCCCAGTCTTCACTCTGGAAGCACTGTATCAGTGACGCTAAATGTCACGAACAGTTGTCTTCTCCCACAGGCAGAACTTTTCCCTGAAGGGTTACATGATGAGAGCATCTTACCTTAAACCTTAAACCTCTTGAGACTGGGAAGAGTGACACTGACTTGTGCTCTTGTAGATATCAACGAGTGCCTGAGCACCAACATGCCATGCCCAGCTGGACAGATCTGCATTAACACTGATGGCTCCTTTACCTGCCAGCGAATCTCTCCCAGCTGTGGCCGAGGTTACCATCTCAATGAAGACGGAACAAGATGTGTAGGTGAGTGACAGTTGGGAAGAAAAAGCAGTTCTAAGAAAATAAATCACGTATATAATTTATGTTTACCTGTTTCTTGCCCTTTGCCAAGGTTTTTATAATTCCCACAGTCAATTCTTGATGCCGTTCTTTCCCTCATGGCAGTCCCAGTAAGTGAAGAATGACAAGCATCCACTCTCTGTCCTTCATGAAACTCATGAAACTCTGTATTTTGAGAAGAGGAGTAATGACTATCAGCCCCCACAAATGGCATTGGCTGTGACTGCATCAATGGAACGATGCTGTGTGGTCCCAAATCTCCTTAGTAGAGAGATATAATACAAGGTCAACTTAATGCCCCACAGAAGCCATTCAAGTAATACTAAAAGACATCGATGCTTTGGCTGGCTTTTAACTGAGGTGGTTTTTGCAAAGAGAGGCATTTTTGTATGTGTTTTCAATTCCTGTGAGCGGCTTATCAAAGCACTACTGATGACTCTGGTTCTCAGATGTCTTAGACTAGATGAAGATCTGATCCACAAATATTGAGTATACGTAATAAAACAATTTTGCACCCGAATTCCTCCAAAGATTGCCTTATTACTTCATTGCTTTCCTCCCAAGTCCATCAACATTAAGGACGCCTTAAAACTAACCTGCTTTGGTACAAATAGTTTGGATTTGTGACTCTGATCATGTAAAAGTTGAGAGCATTATAACCTCTTCTTTTCTGTTTCAAAACACTTTACAACCACCAGGGGACAAAAACAATATGTTAACATGTTGCTCTTCTCTCAACCTGCACAGTCAGAAGTGCACTTAAAATCACTTTTTGTTTTAGATGTGGATGAGTGCTCATCCTCTAACCAGCCCTGTGGAGAAGGACACATTTGTATCAATGCCCCGGGGAATTACCGCTGCGAGTGCAAAGCTGGCTATACTTTTGATGTCATCAGCAGGACGTGTATTGGTAAGTTGCACCATCAACCTAAATATGCGCAGCCATGGCACTTACAAAATGATCCTGTGTAAAGAATGTTACTGCTCTCTGCACACCCTCTGTCTTCAGAATGTAAAATTGACTGCTGCATTATTTGGCTGACTCTAAAGGCATATTAAAGAACAGCTGATACTTCAAAGGTAGCTGTATTAGTATTGTCAACATGTTATCTGCTATCCTGTTTAAAGGTAAGGTTGTGAGAATGCGTGTAATTGCTTTCCATGATATTTTTATAAGCACCTACAGCAAAAGATTCCTTTGGAAGATCAAAACAACTTTCTTCTGTATAGATCTAATCCAATTAATACTCTGGGGTGCTTCTAAATGAGCATTTTGAGGACTTCTCCCTTTAGTATGAAATTTAAACCTGGAAAATAACAATCAAACTGTTATAACCACATTCTTGTCCAGACTGGTGCCGCAGTGAGCCAGCCAATGCACAGACCTCTCCGTGTGTTTGTCATTGCAGATATCAATGAATGCAGACGCTACCCAGGCCGCCTCTGTGCTCANACAGCCCACAGCTTGCATATATCACCCTTAGACTGGATCATCTGACAGGACAAGATGACACAGCCCCAAGCTGTGCCAGGGAGGATTCAGGTTGGACATCAGGAAAAGTTTCTTCCCTGGAAGGATGATCAGGCGTTGGAAGGGGTTTCCCAGGGAGGTGGTGGAGTCCCCCTCCTGAAGGTGTCCAAGGAGCACCTGGATGTGGCACTCAGTGCTCTGGTCTGGGTGACAAGGTGGGGCTTGGTCACAGGTCGAACTCAATGGTCTTGGAGGTATTTTCCAGCCTGGATGGTTCTGTGATTCTGTGATGCAGAGGTGTATGGATCTGCATTTGCTGCACCTTGAAGGGTGGTTCAACTCAATCAGATTCAAAACCTTCAAAACTAGCCTTGCTGATATTCAGACATAAAAATGTAAATGTTGGCCTAAAGATTCCCTCCCAGTCTCACACCTTGAAGTACAGTAGGAAATTATAGCACAGTGCAAATTAGCCTGTACTGCCAGACCCTCTTAAGAGTAACACACTCAGAGCCCCTTATTTCCAGGTTACTCATTGATGTGTGCCGTCTTTTTTTAATTAAACAAAAAAAAATTACCTTCCAAAACTTTGTCTTATTCCAGCATTAGGAGTGATGAATTTTGCAAGAAATTTGGGGTTCAGGTGTATAACTTTGCATTTCAGATTTGAATGAGTGTGAGAGCAACCCCTGTAGTCAAGAGTGTGCCAATGTGTACGGCTCCTACC
>VYZR01119755.1:5177-17147 GCA_013400675.1 Oxylabes madagascariensis | reverse complement strand
AAACCTGGAAAATAACAATCAAACTGTTATAACCACATTCTTGTCCAGACTGGTGCCGCAGTGAGCCAGCCAATGCACAGACCTCTCCGTGTGTTTGTCATTGCAGATATCAATGAATGCAGACGCTACCCAGGCCGCCTCTGTGCTCACAAGTGTGAGAATACTCCTGGTTCCTACTACTGCACTTGTACCATGGGCTTCAAACTTTCAGCTGATGGTAGATCTTGTGAAGGTACGGCTGTCAACGCTTTGGTTATGCAGTGTGAGAAACAGCTCATTGCTCTTTCCGCTGTTTTTTTATTTTAGCTTGCAAGAGTGCACTGGAATGGCATGAGAAATCATCACAGTGCAGTCTCTTGGTTACGTGAATGCTGCTGTTCTAAGTGCCACAGCTTGCACTGGCTGTTTCACAGCCCACAGCTTGCATATATCACCCTTAGACTGGATCATCTGACAGGACAAGATGACACAGCCCCAAGCTGTGCCAGGGAGGATTCAGGTTGGACATCAGGAAAAGTTTCTTCCCTGGAAGGATGATCAGGCATTGGAAGGGGTTTCCCGGGGAGGTGGTGGAGTCCCCCTCCTGNCTCAGAGCCCCTTATTTCCAGGTTACTCATTGATGTGTGCCGTCTTTTTTTAATTAAACAAAAAAAAATTACCTTCCAAAACTTTGTCTTATTCCAGCATTAGGAGTGATGAATTTTGCAAGAAATTTGGGGTTCAGGTGTATAACTTTGCATTTCAGATTTGAATGAGTGTGAGAGCAACCCCTGTAGTCAAGAGTGTGCCAATGTGTACGGCTCCTACCAGTGCTACTGCCGCCGCGGATTCCAGCTCAGTGACATCGATGGCATCTCGTGTGAAGGTGAGCTCCGTGGTGCTGCAGGGAGAGAGAGGGTGGGTGGCCATTTCCTATTGTTGCCGTAACAGACATGAGCAATTCCATGTAATTTTTTCATTTTCACATTTGAGTCTCTTCGGTATTTTCTTGTGTTTAATGAAGGTCTCCCACCCATGTCCTTTTCTAGAAGGATCTCTTTGCATGTGTGGTGTCATTTTTGCTGTTTACACTGAACTGTGGCTTGGCACACATTTTTAACTTGACAGAAATTTGTCTTTTTCCTGAGGAACTACCAGAATTTCTAGTCTTCAGCAAGTGGAGATATGACCATATTTATATGTTATATATTTAATATACGGTATTACTAGGTAGTATTGTGTATATCTTCTTTTTATGGCTGGTTCTGAACTAATGTGTTCTCAAATACAAGGAGGACGTGGGTGTGACCTCATGGACAAGATCCTGAACCTGGACTTAGGTCTCCAAGACTTACTAGACAGTGAGGCTTTGGGCAGAATTTGATTTCCTTTTTGTAAAAACAAGGATAAAACTATTCCACTCCCTCCCTTTTATAAAGCACTACAATAGATGTCACTCTAAAGTGCTTGCTTTCATCCATTACTTTGTCTCTTGGGCTCTCATATAGTTTTTCATTTTCTTCAGAGTTATATTTATTCCTGAAAATCTTTGCTATTTAGACGTTGTTGGCTAGAGCCACACCTATCTGATGATCTTCACTGCCCAGAAATTAGAATCACCAAATTGTGTTTGAAGCTCATAGCAGGAGCACTGTACATGTGGATTGGGCTGAATGCCATGAACACATAGTAAATTAGTGGTGTTTTTTTTTCTTGCAGATATTGATGAATGTGCTTTGCCCACTGGAGGACATATCTGTTCCTTTCGATGCATTAACATTCCTGGGAGCTTTCAATGTACTTGTCCCTCCACTGGGTACAGGCTGGCGCCCAATGCACGGAACTGCCAAGGTGGGTACAATAACTGCAGGGAGACCCCACTGGATTGTGGAATTCTGACAAGTTCTAGCAGGTTTTGGATTTAAAAAATGCCTTTCCTACGACAGCATAGGTAACGTAGTGCACATCAGCTAGACATCTGGAGAAATCAGTCTTTTATAATAAATAGACAGGAAATTTCAGTTACAAAGTAATGCAGCAGAGACTACTTTTTAAAACATTATTAAATAATTATAAAAAACTCTTACAATGAAGATTCCAGCGGTGAAATGCTGTGAGTTAGTTTAGCCATTAAAAGGAAATATCCTGCTGTAAACACGTCAGCAAATATTTAGGTCTTGTCCACTTAGTGGCACTGCTGCTCTTCCTTTTCTTCTTCTTCTTGCTGGTTGGTTGGGTTGGTGTTCTTTTTTGTTCTTCTGCCTCCCCTTGCAACCCTGTAGCAATGTTTAAATGCACCCCATGTTCTGGGGTATCTAATAGGGCACTGCCATTGTCTGGCACCTGCAAGGAGAGGAAAAGCATGTGCTTAATTCCACTCCCCTGTTTCCATTTGGCAGATATCGATGAGTGTGTTGCAGAAAGCCACAACTGCTCTTTCAATGAGACCTGCTTTAACATCCAGGGCGGCTTTCGCTGCCTGTCCTTGGAATGTCCCGAGAATTACCGCAAGTCAGGAGATACGTAAGTACCTTCTTCTTCAAACTCAAACAGGTTTTTGGCGGCATGAGCTCCTCAATGTCCTGCCACTGCTGACTGAACACAGAGCAGTTTCTAGCAAATATGTGTTGTGTTGGCAGGCCTACCCTATGTTTTGCACACACAGGTGTGGTTTCTTATGTTCCTCTTCCTAAGAAAAAGATACTCCCTCAAAAAATGCCATGTGTCAGTGGTTTGCACCATAATGATCCCCAGAGCCATAAGCAGATGCTCTCTGTTTGGCTGCCTGCAACATTTGGCTTTGAAATCCTTGGCTTTTGTTTCAGAATCACACATAGTCTTTCCTTACTTTGACAGTTCAGCTAAAGGCTTCTTTTTAGCTCCCTCTCTGAACTCTCACCTGTACTGTTGCAAAGCATTGCAGTCTTATTTTTGGTACCATTTAATTGAATCACAGAACGTTAAGGGGTTAGAATGGACCTTAAAAATCATCTAGTCCCAACCCTCTCTGCCGTGTGCAGGGACATGTCCCACCAGACCAGTTTGCTCAAGGCCATATCCAACCTGGCCTTGAGCACTGCCAGGGCTGGGGCATCCACCTCAGCCTGTTCCAGTGTCTCACCACCCTCAAAATAAAAAATTTCTTCCTAATATCTTACATAAATCTCCCCTCTTTCAATTCATATCCAGTTTTCACCTGTATTAGAAAACCTGGGAATCCTAGCAAGCTCATAATTGCGTCTCTAACCTAGCTCAGAGATAGTCTGTGCATTCTGGTGTAGAAAATACAAGACAGCTCTGGGAGGAGAGGCAGCTGGCAGCTCTTTTATACCCATCAAATAGTGTCAGCAGAGAGGAGAAGTTGTTGCAAACTCTCAGTTGTGTAGCTGGAGTTTATGGCTGGTGAAGGTGATGCTTTGCCTCCTGCCCCGTGGCTTTGTGGCCACCCTGTACTCCAGCAATTCTTCCAAAGGCTGCCTGATGGTCCCCCTGTGTGCTCTGTACTCAGGTAAGTGTGTGCTCCACCAGCCAGGGAGGAAAGCTGACAAATCACATTTGTTATGAGCCCACTATTGCTTTTCTCAGTCAGTGTTGGTATGGCCACCATCTGTTAGACAGACCTGAGTACTCTGTGCCTCCTCTGTGGAAGGAAGCCAGCACTGATCTTCATCTCAGGGATTTTGTGAGGATTAGTTAGTTTGCATTTAAGCCTTAGTCTTTGAAATGTCATATAAGCGGCACGGCAGATGTATTTGATCAGAATGCGGGAGAGGAAGTTGGTGTAAACCCGGCTATTTATAAAATATACTTGTGTTCTGGGAAGGGTAATAGGAATTAAATTTTAAATTATATTTGTCACATCGGTGACCAAGTAATGCCTCATGATGCAGATGTTCTCCTTATTTGTAAGACTGTGAGTTCATTGGTATCATACTTTTACAAAAAGTACAGTGTGCAATGGGCCACCAGGCAGAATTAGCAGATTTCTACTCTTATGGACATTGCTGTGTTGCAGAGTTCAATTTATAAAATACACATCATACATGCATTCCATTTCATTTTCTCTCTTACCTGTATTTGACTTCACTGGCTGTTTGAGCTATATGGGATCTTTTGGGAAAGCAGTAGAATGTCTGAATTGTTTCTCTGTGTCTAGGTTGTTGGGCTCTATAACGGCTTTCTCTGCCTAACTCAAACCTACTCATAGGGTGAGATCCTTCTGATGTGCTCAGGCTATAATTAGGCTGAGTCAGACACAAATCCTGCAGCTGCTCAGTGAAATTCTAATTATTTTAATTCCTCGAGTTATTATCTGGTTGGATTTATTAGGTTTTCCCCCTCTCAATAGCTACAGATAGTTACTAAATGCATTGTTGAAAACATGTTTGCATAAAGCAAAGAGAGCGTGAGTTCATTGTTATCACTGGCCAAGTGCAGCGGGTTCCACGGGTGCTCTCATACTTAGCCAGGATACAAATGTTATCCCAATGTGCTGGAATCAGGGTTTATGGGTGGGATTACCTGCTGCTCACTGGGGAGCAGTTTCATAAGACAGCTCTTTAGCACCCTTTTTACATCCAAACTACTTTACATCTCCTTGACTGAATCAGTTTTGCATATATACCCCAGCAGGGCTGACAGCCAGCATATTTTTGTTACGTTCTGCATGATAATGACATTAAATTGCTTTTTCACCCAGGCTCTAAAATCAAAGTAGTTGGCTTCTTATCGCATCTAGTACAGATACCATTTTTTTCTCTTCTTTTTTATTCAAAACACATTCCAGTTTCACCAACTTGGCACATCATAAGAAAGACAACATATTTTTCCTTTCCCATCAAGCTGGCACCTCAGGAAATTTTTTTACCCTGTTCCCCATTATCTTCTTTGGAGTAACTATAATTTAATAGGCCTCAGTCCAGTAAATCCAAGTTTCTTTATTCTTATTTTTCCTTAAAATCCTTATGTACAGGCAACAGCACTCAGTGATCCGGAGGCTTCTTTACCTAATACCTGTAAAGCAGAGGTTTTTGTATGGTGGCTGTTGCAATGGTGATGCCATCAGGTGAAGTAATTGCAGTATCATCCCAGCCTATGGGCTGAAACCTCAGGATGCTGTTTAGATACTCTGAGCTCCAGGAGGAAACAGTCTGTGTTGTCTTCCTCAAAGACAGCAAACTGCCTGGCCTGATCTAAATGGTGACAATTTTATTGAAGGCCTTATCTCTTTTACTTAAATTCTGGTTTTGTTTTTCATTGATCAGTTTATAGGCTTGGTATTTTTCCCAGGATAGATAAGATCTGCTGCTCCTCATAACAGAACTTAACTTGCTGTGCTGTCTTGCCAAACCGTTTTTGTTTTCAAATTGCATAACAATTAACTTCTCTTTACATGGCATTGAAGTCTAACATTTGTAATATTTAAGCCAAGAAAAATAGTAGAAAAGATAAAGAAGCATTTATGGCAACATGTCAGACGTGTGCTGCATTGAGCCAAATGGGGAACTATTTGTATTTTCTAGACATGTCCGTATATTATAAAAGTTGTCTGGTGCTTATCATTATTAGGATGCGTTTTTAACTCCTTAAAATTTTGCCGAAATGTAACCAATGGCTGAAATTTTACATGCCAGGTGTTTGACTCAAGCTCAAGTTTTGGCAAATTTCAGCCAGAGCAGTTCACCCATTTCCAAGAACAAGTGTAGAGAGGAACATGCTGGTTTGTGCATCTTAAAAACATTTTGATAATTTTTTTTTAAATTTATTTTAACGGTTTGCTGTTATGGTATGGAGCAGAAATCTGAAATTTGCTAGGAAATTGCTTTTGTGCTTTTTGTCACCCTTACCAAAATCCTCTGAGACTTTTGAAATTACAAACTTTGTAAAATTGCATTCAGCCTTTTTTTTTTTTTTTTTTTTTTTTTTTTTNAATTAAAACCTTTTAAAAATGTATTTCACCTTTTTTTTTTTTTTTTTTTTTTCATAAATCTTAGGAAATTAAGACCTTGATGGGTAAACTTAATCCACTCCTCTATGCCAAAATAGGCTCAAATGTACCTGGAATCTTTCTGAGAGTTCTTTATTTAACTTTTGCTTCTAGTCCTTGAATGATAAGGATTTCATACCCTCAGTAGCAATCTGTCTTTGAGTTTGGCTATCTGCCTCACTGCAATTTAATTCTTCCTATCAGTAGAGAGGCCTTTTTCTTCCAGCAACAAAGAGTTCACTTCTGATTTAGTGGTCCTGAGCTCCTTATTACCCTTCAAAGCAGTCTGAGACGTGCAGGTCTAACTGCACAGATTGTCTGAGCCTGCTCCCACATAAAGCCACAGGAGGGGAGCCCAGTCTGTCTGTCCTGGGCCAGGTGCTGCCTGCCTGGACAGCCCCAACTCCAGGGATAAGAGAGCTGTGGGTGAGAGAGGAGCCAACCTGGGAAGAAGAAAGTGCATACTTTGAGATAAGGAGGCTGAACGTAGGGAGAGAAGGACCTGAAGCTATGTCAAGGTGAGGAGAACGAGTCTGGGAGATGCTTCAGGGGTAGCAGGTAAAATGGGGTAAAACTAGAGAGAAAAGGGGCAACCACAGGGGTCAGGACCTTATGGTCAAGGGTGATTGATTCCAGGGAGCTAGTGACAGGACAAGAGGACATCAGGAAGAGTTTCTTCACTGAAATGGTTGTTAGGCACTGGCAGGGACTGCCCAGGGAGGTGGTGGAATCCCTGTCCCTGGAGGTGTCCAAGGAACTCCTGGCACGTGGCACTCAGTGCTCTGGTCTGGGTGACAAGGTGGGGCTTGGTCACAGGCTGGACTTGATGGTCTTGGAGATATTTTCCATCCTTAATGGTCCTATAATTCTATTCCAAATTTGGATGAAGACCACCAGAGGAAGGAATAATTTGGGATGGCCACATGAAGATCCTGAGGGAAAGGATTTGTGCTTCGGGTCTAGGGCTGTGAGGTGGAAACTGAGAGAGTCAAGGGTCAGCCAGGAGAGAATGGAGCAAGAAGAGGAGGATTGGCACTGGCTGAATAGACAGTCCTGATGCCAAATATTTGAGCAAGCAGCAAGGGCCATAGGCTAGGAAAGGGGATAGGATAAAGAAATTAGATTAGGAAAGATTGATGAAGGAGACAAGGATAGAACATAAAGGCTCAGTGCTGAGGGCAAAGAGAATATAGTTCTGTCTCCTCTACAACTTGAAATGTCCTAGAGACTTTCCATCTCCAGACAGGAGGAGCATACAGAGTGCTTGTCCATCCTCACTACTACTCTGCTGTATCCTGTTTTCCTTCCTGAAGCGGGACTCCAGATTCTCCTCTGGTTAAGAATTGTCTGTGAAGACCAATCATCAGTTGGTTTCATTCCCTTAAAGTTCTGGTCTGTTTAAGACAAAAACCACCTTCCCTGCACAGCTGATCATTAGCATCAGTTTCCATGATGTGGCAGTGGCTCACTTGGACCTCATGGTGTGGTGCAACCTGCTGAAAAGAAGTGCACACTGATGATGAACATGAGCAAGAGCCTGTGCAGTGGAATATATTCTAGGAGGCCTGGAAGAATGTTACAGCTCTGGAAATCCACAGCATAGAATGTATAGTGAGGGTATAGTTCACAAATAAAACATGGTTAGCTGCTCAGCATGTTGAGTTGGTTTCCCTGTAGGAAGTAAATCATAAAGCCATAAATCTTGCTAATAAAAAGTTCATTTTCCTTCAGTACATGAGGAATTGTTGCATACCATTCAACTCCTTTGAGCACAATGAAGTGAAAACCTGACTCAGAAATTAACGTGAGGAAAGGCACAAAATATTTTTCTCTTTATTTTTCTGTTACAAAATGTTGTATTTATTATCTACAAATGGAATCCCTCTAGTTTTGGTAGTTTTCTTTTATCAGTGTTTTTGGTACATGAAATTCAAACTGGGGGTAATTCTTTGAAACCAATATTTCAGCCGCATAAATAAGCATAAGAGAACAGAGTAGAAAGTGAGTTAAAATAACTGGGTTCAAATTCAGGAATAAGCATTTAGCAGCAGCATGCACTTACTTTCGTAGCCCATGCACCTGATTTCAGAGTTTTGCAGAGACGTGTACAACTGCCCCTGGGCTCTGGGCTGGTTTTCTCTGGCAGCACTTTCTGCCTCCTCAGCACTCCCCTCTCCTGCTGGGCCCCTGGGCTCTGTCCCGTGGCTCAGGCGTGGTGGCAGGACACAGGAGCTCTGCAGGCAGCTCACCTGTCCCAAGGAGCCACAGAGCTCCCAGGGCTTGGGCTGCTCCCTCATTAGCAGCAGCCTGTTGCATTCCCCCGCCATGTGATTTCCTGCTGCCCACTGAAGGTCTAGAGGGTACACTGGGGTTGAAATGCTCTCTGCTTCTTGCCTTTGTGGTGTGTGACCCCAGAATGAACTCCAGTTCTTGAAAGCATCAGTATTTGCTATCTCTCCTTTGTGGTTATTTGAAGGAACAATTACTGCACGTTAACTGAACCGACAGTGCAGTGTGCAGTGTATACCACCAAAGCATGAGATAAAAGATGATGGATTTTGAATAATTTTAGCTCCTAGCTGCAGGCACATCTGTCTTCACAAATAACTTTCTGAATCAACAGAACGCCTTTTTTCAAGTCTTCGAAAGCTGGAAGCTTTGGGTTTTTTTGCTCTCTTAAAAAAATTCTGGCCATAATTAAAAAACGTATTTTACTTTTATAAAATAATAAGGGAGAGCATCTTTATGAGGCTGTAGGTGCTCATAAGCCTGTACATGCTTCTAAGAAGTTGTACTTGAAGAAAATATTTCCAGCTAAGGAATTAACTGTCTCAACTTGCTCCATGATTTCAGCAAAACCAAGTAGCCTCATGATTTCAGCAACACCAAGTCATTCTCCTTAGTGGAGTTATTAATGACGTTTCAGAAAAGAATGCAGAGCTCTCCATACCTGAAAATACTTCAAGAGTATCCACACCTAATTAGCTGGCCATCCTGTGAGGACTTGTGCATGATCTTTAAACACATGAATAAAATTAAGAATGCATTCAAATCTTCAAAGAATTGCTTCAAAGAACCACTTATGTTTGCAAGTAGTATTAAAAGAAAACATGCAACACATTAATTGAAGAACTGAGGGTACTTTTAATTAGTCTTCTTGAAAGCACTGGTTTTGCATATAATGAGAAGTTCCTGGAATTCAGATCACCGTGCCCTGGCAACAAAGTGGGGCTTGCTTATGAACCACAGTTCTGTTGGTAGCAGATACTGCTGATAGGAGCTCAAACTCATGTCAAAATAAAGTAATGAAATGGACAGTCAGATTTACCTGAGGTGGTAAGAAACAAACCATGCTTTTATGCTGGAGCATTTCTTGGTAAAGAAAGAAATTGTTTAGGTTCCAAAACTTCAACCTGTGGACCAAATACTGCTTGGAGTGGAGAGACTCTTGCACATAATTTAATTGACAGTTTTGCACAAGGCAGGTTTGGAGCTAAATGCTCAACCTGATCATGATGAAATTTTGCAAAGTCATCATTCAGCTGAGATCGCTGTTGTCTACCTTTGCTTCCACACACCTGCCTGAAAGGATGTTTGGATACCTATGTGGTGATTTGGGCATATCTTTAATCTGAAATGCATACAAACTTACCCATTATGCAATCCTTTACAGACTTCTCAAACCCACCGGGTACCATGACATGTCAGACCTTCATTAATGTGCTAGGAAATTATAACGCTCTTAAACAGCAGTGACTTGGATGCCCATAGCTGTCTACCGTATTTTCTGGACAATGTTCACTTCTCTCTGGAGTAGAATGCATGAAGATTGTGACTGCTAACGTAGGGGTTTGTTGTTCCCTGCCAGCCTGTATGGGTGATCTCATGCTAGCGCTCTGGATTTTTCACTGTGACACAGTGCTAAGGGAATGAAAGAGCAGAGGGCAAATTCCTCTCTCAACGGAATCATTCCCATGTCTTAGGGCTGTGTAAGAGGGGACTGAATGTGTAGGACACATGCTGGAGATATCAGGCCATTGGATCTTGTTTTCAGGGCTTGCCTAGATGGGTGTTAGACTGACTCTGGTTGGTTCTGATAGTACAGAGGAATACTGTGCCATATCAGCAGGAAAAGGTTCATCTTCAGAGATCAGCTCCTTGGACATTCATGGTTTTCAGAATACTTCATTCAGACTTAAAATACAGCCAGACATCTCAAGTAGGACACAGACAACTCCCTAACCACTTAGAATCTCTTCCTTTACTGAACATATGTTGAACCAGCAAAAGAATAAAACTTGGAGGGGAAAAAAAAAGTGCCAGTGTTCTCCCTAGGAGAGCTTGGCTGATGTAAATGAAAATAAACTCTCACCCCCGCTGAGGTGCCAGACTTGATCCATCTGTGCGTGCAGAGCAAGGGCAACACTTCTGACAATGGCAACGCTTCTCCCAAAGCTCCAACTGCAGGCAAGTTCATCCTTGTTGAATTCATATCCCTTTGCAATGTGAGTGAGGTGCCAGGCTGAAGAATGGATACAGGATGCAAGTCAGCCCGTCTTTTCCCGCCCCCACCGCCCTTGCTCTCCCTCCCACTCGCTAAATGTGCGCTAATCTTCCTCTTGTCTTGTGTTCTCACTTTTCTTGCAGTCGCTGTGAGCGCTTGCCTTGTAATGAAAATAAGGAGTGCCAGAGCCTGCCTCTGAGAATAACCTACTATCACCTCTCTTTTCCTACCAACATTCAAGTACCCACCGACATTTTCCGCATGGGTCCTTCCAATGCTGTCCCTGGGGATAAAATTCAGCTGTCCATCATCAGCGGGAACCAGGAGGGGTTTTTCACCACAAAAAAAGTGAACAACCACAGTGGCCTTGTGGTCATGCAGCGTCAAATCACAGAGCCCAGAGACCTTCTTCTGACCGTTCAAATGCGACTTTCCCGCCACGGAACTGTCAACACATTTATTGCCAAACTTTTTATCTTTGTTTCTGCACAGCTTTGATCCCTAACTTACAGTCATCATTGGCTACTCTTTCTCTTCTAAGAGTAGCTTTTCCCCCCCAATTTTAATAAAGTTTTAGTTCATCTGTTGCATGCCGCACTTGCATTTTATTTGCCATCATCATTACAGTTTTCCACTTCACCCTATAACTGAACATCTTAATTCGTGGAGATTCTTCTGTGTACTCTGCATCATAGTACAAAGCAGAAGTTGGTGTCTAAGAGTTCATTACCTGAACATACTGAGGACTGAAAGCTATTAATTTACTTCACGCAGTACGGGAGTCACGATCATACACAGGTACATATGTTTAGGTCTAAATTTTCCAAAGGAAATAGGTACATATTTTGAACTGTCTCAACTGAGACATCTCTAGAAAATTTCATCAGTTATGTGGCAAATAGTGTGCATTTTCTGAAAAATCTGTTTAAAGGGCATAACTTGGATCCTTAGGACCCCTAAGGTGTCCCAGCACATGGGTCAGTATAAAAGTGTGCAGCCAGATTCTCAAGCTGTCCTATTTATTGTTGCTCTCTTGTATCCTGTGAGCTAATGCTGCCTTCCACCAGGGTCAGATCCTAGTTCTAGCTTCTCAGGATGGTACAAAAGCTAGTCTCCTCTACAGAACATTTATTTGAGAGATATTTCATCTTTCTTTCTGTGGAATTTTTGCTGAATGGAAAAACGAATGACAGCAGAACAGCAATCAACTTCATAACAGCATTCAGCTAATAGCAGAGAGCTCCTTTCTGTTTCACAAGATATATCCTGAAACATACTCATTTACAGGAACATTTGAAAAAGATATTTGATTTGTCTCATAACACTTTTGTCTCTCTAACTTTCATTCAAAGCTTATAAATTTTGACCAGTAAAGACTTTATCCACAACCATCATCACACTAAACCATATGTGCCCTGAAAAGTCAGTCAGAATTCCAATATCTAAATCTTTCTTCCTTTACTTTGATCATCTTTTTTTACTTCTAGGCTATCAAGAACAA
>VYZR01119613.1:0-25522 GCA_013400675.1 Oxylabes madagascariensis | reverse complement strand
GAGCTTCTGGTACATCTCATCCAACAGCCTGGGATTTCTGCTCAGTCCTGCCCTCCCATCTTGGTGCTCCTCAGAGTCCTGCAGGAGCACTGGCATCAGACTGCCCCAGGGTTTGTGAAGCAAAGCCTCTCCTCCATCCCCTCCTGTCTCAGCCAAGAGGGCAGTCATGAGGTTCCTAGTTGTTTGTTGTTAACGCCATAGTTATTATTGTTAGTTTGCCTTGTTATGCATACTAATAAAGAACTGTTATTCTTATCCTCATATCTTTGCCTAAAAGTCCCTTAATTTTAAAATTATAATAATTCAGAAAGAAGGAGTTTACATTCTCCATTCCAAAAGAAGCTCCTGCCTTCCTTAGCAAACACCTGCCTTTCCAAACCAAAACACTGATCTAACCCCTTCCAGTGTAATTTTCTTTCCAGGTTTGTCATCTGGTGCACCTGCCTGATTGTTTTCTAACCTGTGTTAGGGAGAAACAGACAAAGACAGGAATTATACTACATGTGTTATTTCAAACCATTTAAGAAAACTCCTTTTAATTGAAGTGCGTTAGCCGTCAATCACAGCAGCAGCTGTAAAAGATGTCAGGGAGCAGTGAGATCTAAAGGGGAAGGAGAGAGAGCCAGAATATAATGTTTCCACAACCAAAGACGCAGCAGGACTGAGCAGTGTAGGTTCAGATTGAGCAGAGCAAGGTGGGGTTTGCAGCTTCATCTTTTTTTCTGCACAAAGGGCCACCTCTTCCAGAACGCCTTTGGGGACTGTCATTAGCAAATATTTTTGACAGTGCTTTCCCCAGCAGTTTGTTTTGCTCCTACCAAAACCTGAGATGTGCTTTTCAAATGTTTCCTATCTCCCATGTTTTGATTATTCAGATTTCTCTGTCCCCAGAGCAACATTCCTCCAGGAGTATCACTGAACCCACAAAAGCATCATTTTTTATCAACGGGATACGAAATCATATGTAGTGATGAATGGGCAGAATAAAACTGGCATTCTGCTGCAATATATTAATCTTGACACATTTGTATTCTCTCTCCTGCCAAGTTGCGTCTAAAATATGTGCTAGGTTTTTTTTGATCTATGCCCTATTGGATTGTTCTTTATTCTTTCTTTCTGTGTTCCCATTTATTACAGTATTTATTTGTATAGCATTTTTTTCTCTTTAAGAAACTATCCCTAGTCTCCCTCTTTAGCATCCCTTCTCCCCAGTCTTTAAGCCACACAGTTTCCTGCAGACAGTAGATACTTGTCTTATGACAAGCTACGACAGGCCTGTTCTCAGTTTTTGCATTTGTGATGGAAAGCCTCAGTCTCTGACAAACTTAATTGGCAAAGAATGTCTATAGACTCCTACAGCATTAGTAACACCTTGAAGCAGCATGTTACATTGTTAAAGTATTTTTTTCTGAGGTGATACAATAGCACAGAAGAGAATAATTTTTAGGACGGCTTCCCTGATCTTCCAAATTTTTGAAGGTTGACTGTGCTGCAAACTTGAGTGTAGCTACAAAGTGAAAAAAATTAAGGGAAGACTTTAGTACTCACCATTACTGACTTTAAGCCCTGAGATTTGCAATATCCTGTTGGACATTATATTATATTGCTTCTATCACTAGCCAGTCACTTGGGATTGCATGGGAAACCTCTTATGGTATTTCTTTTAATGAGGAAGAAAAAAGCTTGTTACATAAGTTTGGAAAGTTGAATTTTTAGAATACTAACAATGACATTTTAAGAGTTATTCAACAGGTTATGGATGTTAATATTTGTTTGACACAAAGACATCTAAAGGGCTGAGGGGGCTTGAGCATTGTCAAGCTCCCTTTAAATCAGAATGCTCTCAGAACATATTCACTTTATGTCATGAAGCATGAAGAGGAAACCTTCAAGCAAGACCCAAACTGCTGCATGGTGCAGAGTGCCATGCCAAACATGAGTGTCAGTAACTCAGGCCTGCCCCAGCAACAGAGGTGTGCAGCCCAGGGCTGACCCCGAGCCAAGAACCTCTTCCTCAGGAGATCTAATTAGCAGTTTGCCAAGTGAAAGTGGTGTGGCCTTACTGCCTCTTGGTCTACAGCCAGCTCAGTAAACGTCACCCTCAGGAACTCTGCACAATCTTCTCTCCCGCTGCTGGTGCACCAGGGGGAGTTTTGAGGAGGTATTGCAGTCTAGGAATTGCAGCAAGGCCACTACTGAACCCACTTGTTCTGAGTGCTGTCACTTATACTGCCTGCAGTCTTCAGTTTGCAAAACCCCAAATATGCCTTGTGAAATGTTCATAAAAACAGTTTATGAGCCTCGAGATGGGATTATCATTTAGCAGTTCTATTGAGGCTTCCTAAAATGATTAAAAATTAAGATAGCCATTTCATCACTTTGCTGTAAATTTATAAAACAAGAAGTTCACACTTCTGCTTCTAATTACTGATCTATTTGTAGTAAACACTTTCACAGTTTTTTCCCCTCCCATACTTTTAGTACTGTGGAGAGATTATTAGTGATGAAGATAGTTGGTACACTATTCATTTTCTACAGCAGTTTTGGAGTAGAGTATACTGACAGCTCAGTCCAAATGCAAGATGTTCCCAACAGGCTGTGAGCCTTCTCAGCACAGTTTCTAACCCAGGAGCAATAACAACATTGCCCTCACAGCATAACTATTCCAAGGAGATCCAATATCTCTGTTCCTCTACAGCAGTTTTGAAATTGAAATTTAATGCCTTCAAGAGAGCTTTGAAGGATTTCACTCCAAAGTCAACATTATGTAATGGAAGCCTGCCAGCTTAAAATTAATGTGAGAAAACAGGTATCATGAACCACCATTACGGTATTTTAAAGCTGGAGACTTTATTTCTAGCTGTGTTTTAATAAGAAAAAGATGTATTGCATCATCCATCAAAGCTTGTTAACTGTATCCACTAATTTACATCCTTATCCTCAATACCACTCTTAATCAGAGTCAATGCATTTTCCATACTAGAGGAAGATAAGGCAGGCAATATAATAGCTTGAGATTTCAGTAATACTATCTTGTTTCATAAATACAAAGACAAGTCTTCCTTTTTTTTTTGTTTTGTTGTTGTTGTTTTTAATACCACCTAGCTAACTAAAAGTCTTTTAAGCATTAATTTTATTACAGAAGACACATGCATATATGTTTGTATAAATTGATGTGTTTTTCTATTACATCAGGAAAAAAAAAACCCAAAAGAGGAAATGTAAAATTTACACAGTAACAGCTCCAAGCTTCTTAATTTTGGATGGAGTAAAAAGTAAGTACAAGACTTGGTTCTTTCTCTGTTTTGGAGATTAAGAATGTCTCTGCAAGGCAGAGTCACCTGTAGTTTTTCAGATTACACTGGGAATCTTGGGTTGGGCTTTGGCATAGTCTGGTGTATTCTGTGTTCAGAGGGGTAATCAGGAGGTCATTCAAGGCTGAAATACATAGAAAATATCTACATGTTGCTTAGTTATTTACTCTGCGCACAGCTACAGCTTTCACCCTGATCTCGCTGAATGCAGAATTCAGGTCAATGTGCGACTGAGCAGATCACAGAGTTATTGCCTCTGGAAATAGAAATGTCAACACCCACTGAAAGAAACTGAGACTTTCCTATGGATATTAATGAGAGGAACTTGAAAACCGAAGAAAGAGCTACAGTCTCCCAGTGTAAATATCTCATTGTATTGATGAGAAAAAAAGGTCCCAGGTGATAGAAGGCTCTTTCTGAGGGCCACATTGATGTTAGAACATTGCCTCTTTAGTCATTTTGTGGTAGTCTCTAGGTTTGCTAAGAAAATATGCAGAAGTACATACTGTTTACACGTCCCTGTAGGAGAAATGGGTTAGAGAGCTTTCCAAGGAATAAGGATAACTGGTCTTCCTTCTTGCTTTCAATTCCTCCTAGAGGGTTTTGAACTGACCAAGGAGTTACATAAATATTTTAACTAGGATAATATACAGATCTAACAACTTAATTGCATACAGAACCACTTGAGATAGGATCTGTAACTTAATTCGCTTTGCTGATCCTGGTCTTTAAAATGTGACCCTTCCTCTCTGTGTTGTGCAACAGAAATTCCTTTCTGATGCTTTCCCAAGTGACTGATGGATTGCAATTATTAACAATATTGTATCTCTGCACTTCTCTGGAAATGAGAAGGTGGTGAAATGGCCAGCTGAGGTTGGTTCTGCATAGTATGAGATAGTACATGATGTGCCTAAAAACAGTCATTTCACTATTATGAAACCATATCTTAGCAGGAAAACCAAGGCATGAAGAGCTGTGCTTGGTGCAGTCAAGTGCATCAGACAGATGTTAAGACCCAGGTTTTCTAAGCTGAGCTACAGTTTCAACTCAGTCTAAATTGGGGGGGATGGGGGGGGGAAGGAAAAAGAGAAAACAGAAGAAAGTAAAAAAATAATGTCCTAAATAATGCATGCATAGGCTATTCCTATCTCTCTGAGGCACAAAAGTGAGACTGAAGGACTTCTGCATGGGAATCTCACACTGTTGTTTTTCCTGGAAATGGTCCTTCAGACCAAATATCTGATGGTTGTTAACCAGCTGAAATTTCATCCCAAGGAGTGTGTAGCATAAGATCCAATCCTCTTTTTGATGATTAATAGGCTTTCATTTTCATGGCTGTCAATATGGTACATATACAGTAAACATATTCACAAGAACTAAAGCAGTGGAGAAACAAAAGAGAAACATGGGTAACATCTGGCTGTCTCCTGCTTATCTGCCCACATGGGGTTCTTGTTTTAGCTTTGGTACTTGAAAACTGTTTTGTAATGTCAAAGGATATGCAGGATGCAGCAGTATTGGAAGATTAACAGTAAACCTGATTCATACCTATGTTAAACAAAAAGTTCAAGGAAACTACTCACCTCCCTGTGAAGGTTCTATAAGGATGTACAGTAAATAATTTTGATATTTTTTTCATGAAACCGGCTTTTCACCTTGGACAGTATCACTACCCTCCATTTGTATGCTAATCAGATTCTTGAGATGAAATTTCCTGTTCCACTCTCATGAAATTTCCTATTCCAAATCATGTTAGCTACAGCTTTAGCTTTGCAGGACTTGCCCTTGCATAGAGCCTGATTCTTCACAGTTAACTCACATTTATCCATACCAAAGAGTTGTTCCACTGTGACACTTAGGAATAAAGTCAGAATAAGCACTTTCTGTAAAACCAAGGAAGAGGGCAAAACTAGTACTGGGACAAGATTGAGTTTAAGTGAAATAGAATGTAGAAATATGTTGACACACTACTGTTGTATTAAGAAATACAAAAAAAGTGTATGAATAGGTGTGATTGGAGAAGTAGATAAGTGGAAATTGGAAGAAAACACCAAGAGAGCACATAAAGCGAAAGAACAGATGGCTGGAACAAAATATTTTAAAAATTCGATAAATCATAAAGATCATGTTTAGATCTGCCTATCTGTTTAATAGGGTTATATGAATAATTAATTCTGTAGTTCAACAGCCTAAATTGGTCTAGACGAAGATGCTTGTAAAATATGTTGACTTGCTTTATAACACAGCAAGCAAAGTCATGGAGTTCAACATGGCAGAACTGTTCCTTCTTCAGAATTTAGAGTCAAATATGATGATGGGACAAGTGAAAAAATCAAGAGATGTTTCCCGGCTGTCTCAGCGCTGAACCTTGAGATCACTCACTCAAGAAAATCAGAATCTGTTTTTTTATTTCCTCCCATCCCTGAGGAGTCCTTTCTGCCAAAAGAAAAGACAGTCAAGATTTTTTCAATCTAAATATTCTGGAATTGAGGCAGATACTGCTGGTGCAATTGTTCCATTCAGCAAGAAGTAGCTCTGTATTTGTTACCAGAAGGACCATGATACTGCAGGTCAGGCTTTTTGGAAAAGGCAGCCTGGCAGGAGGTTCTCATCCACCTTTGGTGACAATTCCAACCACAAAGCTCTTCAGCCTCACTTCTTTACTGACAATGTTTTATGTTTTATGCAAACTGGATGTCCAAAGATGTCCAATGTTCTAAAGGATCCCAAATGCTCTAAAGCATGATGTTTAGGTGCATGACCGGAAGATGAATGTTGAAGTGCTGGGCATTCAGCATGCAGAAGTGGGCACATATTCTTCATCTCCTCAAGAAACTCTACACCTGAATATCAATGAGTACTCACAACAGTGATATCCCCATCTGAGAACAGAATAGCCTCTTGTGTGAATTCAGTTTCTCCCCCAACTAGTCGTACAGAACAAAACTATATTGTGAAGATTTCAGACCATTTGAAACAATACTGACATTCAGAGAATTTATTGTTTTGCAAGAAAAACAAGATCAGACAGATTTATTAGTTACCTTCACCTTTCATCATCAGAAACACACCATGAAGGGATTTTGTATGAGAAGAAATCTGATTGATAGAGGAGCATTCCATTTGAGATTAACTCAAAACTCAACTTTCAGAATAGGTTGCTCTAATGGGAAGAAAGTTAAATTAGATTTTCTTATTCATGTTGGCAGAGAAGAGTCCTTCCTTACATCCATGTTAGGTGGATGCACCTTGCTGCTAAGAGCAGGGAAATGCAGAGACAAGAACTTTAGAGTGTTAAAATAAAATGGTTTTCTGGAATAGTGTGTTTAGAATGAAGCATTTATTCAATAAGGATCACAATTCTTACTTATTTTTTTTCAAGGTCTTTTTGTGCATTTGTGGTAATGAAAACAATTTACAGATTTATTACATTTATAGGGTTAGCTTAATGGTTATTTACCATATGCAATAACAATATAAAACAACTGTGGTATTTTTCATCTGTTTAGTAATAAAGTGGACTGAATCAACTTTTTTTTTGAAGCGTTAATATTGGTTATTTTACACAGCAAGCTGAGTTTTGAGCTGTGAGGAGCTGTTTCCCCAGAAGAAATGACTCTTCTGAGTGTGGATTTGCTCCATGGTGTTTCCACCATATGAACACACACTTGTTCAGACTCTTCTACATGATACTCACCCAAAGGAGGAAGAGGTGAAGGAGCAGATATTGTGGAGTTGCTGGTGTGTGTCTCTGGGAGATCAGTGATATCCTTGTTCACAGCTATCAGTACAGGTGAAAGCTGAGTTAAATTTCTGGAAAATTTTCTTCTAGTGATTCAAATGACAGAAACACATTTCTTACCTCTTAAACTATAATTCTATTTTTTGATCATGTTATGTAGCAAGTTCCTAGGAAGCCTATAGATTTTGCTATATAATGGACTACCAAACTTACCCCTATTTTACTAGAAAAAGAGATTCCTGACAGGCAACTCAGTGCTTTTCTACACCTTAACCCTTTCTATTTTATCAGAGTAGAAAAGAACTTTGGCCAGGGGCACATCATAATTTAGGTAGAAGTTCTGGTGTACTTCATGGCCTATCGCTTTACAGCAAGGTAGATCTGATTCCACACAGTACTTGTATCTTATACCATGCTTTCTTTTGGCAGAGTTCTCACTTGCTTAATTCATTGTACATTTTTTTTCCCCCTAATCAGGACCTTATTCAGTAATTCTTGGAGATTCACAACTTTTGACTCTTTATGAGGATGTTTCTACACCAGCACACCTAAACTACATTTATTCTAGCAAAGTGTCAGTACCACCACTGTTCTCTTGTGGATTAAGTGTGGTGTGATAACAGTGTGTGGATAAAAATGATGTGGTGTGACATCAGTAGACCAGGATTCTTGCTAATTTACTTTGATTCTCCTACAGATTATAGTGCACACAGAGCTGTTCCAAGTCTCTACCACAGCTGATCTACTACAGGTCCTTTAACAGGGTATTTTAAAGCTGGCTCAGATGTATCTGCACAGTAGTGACTACAATACATATATTGCTAAGGATTTAAACTTCAAAAAGAAAAAAGAAGTCTGTCATACAGATCCTTAATCCTGAAGGCTACAGAAAGGGTGGACAGTTTCCCTGCCCTGAGTGTTGTTAACACTCAACCTCAGGAATATCAGTAAGTATGTGAGCAATTTCTGACTTTGTTATTTAACTTGAAGTTAACTGGAGTTAAGATTGACAGCTAATTTTAGCACTTCTTGATGACTACTTCTATGATATTTCTTTCATTGATATGCATCTTTATTTTTGTTTCTATTTGCTACATTCAATATAACGTTGATTATCAGAAATTTCACACATCCTTTCCCGATAAATAGGTAAATAAGATAAATATACAGCTGACAACAGGCTATAAAACAATATCAAAATGATATATTGTCCCTGAGTCAAACCTAGGGACTACTGTGAAACATATTGCAAAGTTTGAACCCTCTGATGGATAGTATCACTAAACCATTTGAACAGAAATCTGTGCCTTAAGGAAGACTGGAAGAATTGTAGAATCAGCACATAAATCAGCAAAAAAAAATTCATTTTGTATACCCCTTACCTCGAAAATAAACTGTTTTAGGCCAGTTTCACACACTATAAAAGCTGGTTTGGAGGGGTAATACTCGGCTTCTGCCTCATGTCACCTCCACACTGCTGTAAGCGCAGGACGTGCTGACACTGAAACCCAAAGGTGTGACTGTCCCCCTGCAGCTGTACCCTGGGCGGCTGTCAGCTGGTTCAGGCTGGTGCCTGTGCAGCTGCTGGCAGTACAGAGTTCAACATGGAGCATGCAAAGCCTGCCAGTGACATGAGCAAGCATTTAGGGCAGGTAGAGATGGGAATGTTGAGAGCCACTGATCTCCTCTGGCTGTAAGAAGCAAGCTTTGAACTGAAAATGGGATGGCAGTGTTAGTCATGCATGGGACATTAGCACAGGACTGTCCTGCACTGAGTGTTCTCAGGAGAGTTTAGGATTTAGGTACAGTACAGTGCTAACAATGCCATTGTTAAAATGTCAAAGGTGACCAGCGTCCAGCTGGTCAGGAGGGTGAGAGAGGGAGAACTGTCCTGCAGCATGGCCTCTTGCATTCAAAGTGGTCTCTGAAGGATGACTTGGGGACATGTAGACTTGTTGCAGTCACACAGCTCACTGCAGCTTGGACACTTATTTTACACATAAATACTGAGCATCTGACTTCTGACTTAGAAGAAACATACTGTTTGCAGCTCCAGACATCTGGTAACTCTGGGGGAGAAATCTATGTCAGTTAGATATGCCAAGCAAATGCAAGAAAAGTGGTCACTGAAGTAACCCCTCCAGATTTTAACAAGCCTGTATTAATGTGCTGGGTGATATCTGGAGTTACTGAGCAGTTGTGTTGCAGCATAAGTTGGGGGCTGTGACAAGGATTGCTGACTTACTGTGGAAGAAGTTTGTTAAATAACTGAACTGCTGCTGAAGAGAGTACGAATTCAAGAAAAGTTTGAAAGAAATGGCATTTGATCTGTTCTGACATAACCTTCAGAGTGAAGCAGGCACAACCCCCCTTTCATATAGACAGCAGTCACTGTTTCTTGTGTTTGTTTTTCTTATTCTGACTCCAGTGTATCTAAGTTTTAACCTGCAGGACAATGTTAAAGCTCACCTTGAAAAAATGAAAATCTGCCTGACAGTAGCAAGGACACAGAAACTAGAAAAATTAAGTGCAATTCTGAGGCAGAAAAAAATGAAAAATTGAAAAGGAAAATAGAAAGAAAGAAGGAAAGAAAGAACAAGGAAGGAAGGAAGGAAAGAAAGAAAGGAAGGAAGAAAGGAAGGAAGAAAAAGAGAAAAGATTGAGGTCAAAGGCTAGAAGTGTGGAATAGAGGAAAAATAAAAGGGCACCTGGCATCTTTGGAGCCATGGGATACCTCCAGGGATGCTTTGTTTGGTGACCTGGCACAACATGAAAGCAGAAATAGACTCCACAGTACTCAGGACCTCCTCTCCTTAGAGCTATGTACATAGAATGATTGGAAATTACCTTTTTCCTCCTACAGCACAGAGGTTGCTTTTGGAGAAGAGGGAGAATTAAATAAGCAAGGAGAACATAACAAGTTTATTTGTACCAAACTTGTCTATTTTTTTTATTCCTATAAATGAATGCACACATTTGACCTCAATAGGACTGGAAAAGTAGCATTAATCATTTTGATAAAATAATTTAAAATACTTCTCCCATTGCTAATGAGCTCGTGTTGTTCTAGTTATAAGTATCCATAAAAAGGTGTGCAATGTTGTGTTAGGCAGTAATTGAATATCTGTGAATTATTATTATTGTTTTCATTCTACTGCATTCTACCTAGGTAGTACCTGCAATGTATTAAGCTTTCCTTAGGCTACATACAAATGCAGGCATTTCCCACAATGTGCTAATCAGTACAATCAAAATGCTCATGGCAAACGTCGATCTGTAAACCTAACTCCATTGAAAACCAAAAGGTTTTTCTGTATGCACAAGCATCATGTACAAACTACACTTTCCAGATGTTTTTCGTTGTTTGTTTGTGGAAAATGAAGTTAATAAAAAATGACTGTCAGATGCAGACCTGTGAGCAAATGGAATTAAACTGCCAGAAAAATCATCTTAATCTTATGCCCTCAAGTCAAGTCCTCTGTTCAGCATTGCTTTAAAAACCTGCCAAACCCAGACTTTAAATCCTACTGAAGTGAAGATTTTTTATCTAAATAGTTAGAGGTACTCCTGAACTGGTGCATAGATTGACAGCAATATCCATGTCTTTTAATATATTTTTACATCTATATATTTTTATTTATATTCTATATATTTATATTCACTAGATTTGCAAACCAAAAATATTTGGTATATTATTTCATTAGTCTGAAATAATATACCAATGTAAACTTATGTGATACGTGTAAGAGATAAGCTTTCCCTCCTTTTTCAGGATGGATTTTTGAGATTAATCACATCCATTACCTCAGTTAAGTCATCCATAGTTCTGCTGTAAGGATACCCAAACCCTTCCACTGCCACATGAAATTGTGCAATATTAGGCAGTACTGCAGCCAATCAATGTCTACCTGTTAAGCACATGATACATAGCACAATGAAAATATGTTTAGATGTAACTGATTTAAATGAATCCCAAGTACAAAGCCTGACAATTAGTCTGAAGTATGTTCTGTACTAAGAAAGAAATATTATTTCAGACCTGTCCTGCAAAGCTCACTAAATATTTAAAATATCAAATAAGCTGTCTGGCTTTCACCATGCTAAGCATTTTATGCACTTTCATAGTAGATCAAAATGGGTTAGTGCAATTATTATAGAGATTAGGACTAGAAACACTCTGAAATGTATGTTATGTTTCTTTAAAAGTAACCTTTCTGTCCTCGTTAAAATGGTTATTGGTAAAACCATTTTCCTCCCCCTGGAACTCACAGAATAAGGCTAGTACAAGAAACTAAGTACCATTCATTATTGCCAGCATCTGTAATTGTTTGTATAATACTTTATGGAAAAAATATATAAAATGCCACATTTGAATTCCAGACTATTAAAAGTGTCAGGGCTATTATATCATTTCTGAAGACCAATTTGCTTTTTTTTCAAGAGGTTGTAATGAGCCAAGTTTATTTTGCTTTCTACCATTTATCTTTTCAGCAGTAATGGAAAATTTCCCCCTCAGGCACAGCAAGCTATTCTTATCTTAGACAATTAGGCAGAAATTAAATGGAACATAAAGGTAAGATTTCTTCGCAAAAAATGTGATGTACATTATACCATTTAACACTGAGGAATGTCTGAAAAATAAGTGCAAAGTGATGTATAAATGCAGTGTGACTAATAGCCAACCCTGAATAATGTTTCAACTTCTTAACACATAAGAAAGAGGGTAGGTAACCAGGGTCACTTAAAGATATACTCAATGTCTAGTTCTGTTGTTGACAATATTTCATTTTTAACAGAGCTTGGAAAATTTACACTGACTTTGAAAATAAACAGAAACAAGACTGTGCAAAGGCATTAATTCATTACAAGATAAGAGGAAAAACATACATTTTGACAGCTTCTTCTACCTGCATGCCTTACTTGGGAGGTTTGCAGACATCAAGGTTTTAGCAAAATATTTGCATTGTGCCCAACACGCAGTGAGGTGTAGTAGTTGTATGTAGATTCCTTTGATGGATGCTTGAGGTGTCTGCATGTCCCTGTGTTGGTGCTCATGACTGGGAATGCCAAAAAACTCTTTCAGGTCCCCTTTACAGAAATCTTCTTCTAGTGTTTGAGCTAGTTTGAGCTAAAACTAGTTCTACTTCTGGCAGTTGACTAATTAGGTTCAGCTATGGATTTTTTAGTGCTGATGTTTTGTTCTTTCTCATCCTCTAAGGTGTTTTAAGGCAAGACCTATTGTATTCAGTATTCAGTTCAGGATAGAATATTCCTCCATAGCTTATTTTAATCTTTGTGTAGTGACATTACCATGTGACATTACGAAGCGATACAGGTGTAGCTGGGTGTAGCTAATCCCAATTAATTTAGGTGTATACACCTACTGTAATTATCCTACCTACTCAAATGCAGAGAATGACAATAATGATATGAGTCCATGGGAAAGTTCACAGAGAAGCACTGTGTAATAGCAGCTTAGCGATTCCTGAGAATAGTGTTATTCCTCAGGAAGCACAAAAAATTGAGAAGGAGAAAACTCCTATTTTCTGTGTATACCACAGGATTAACATGGTATGCATATAATAAGCAAAATTTTAATTACTTACCCTTTTCCCTCTTTCTTTTTGGACAGTAGCATTTTTAATTTAATTGTGACCTGTAAATCTAAAAAAGCTACTTATTTTTCTGTAAGAGAGATTAGTTACTGCTGAAATTTCTGCACTGCTGTCCAGAAAGGGGCAGGTAAAACACTGCAAAATATGTTGCATAGCACAAAGTTACAGTACATTCATATTACAGTAATAGAGTAACGCAATACCATCACATTCTAGATACTACATATGGAAATAGTAGAGTGCATGGTAGGTGTTTAAGGCAGGTTGACACTGTTACAACCACGGAGAAGACTCAAATAAAGAGTAAGACGTGGCAAAGCTTCAATAGGAACTGAACTGTGCCCATTGCAGGAAAATGCTAAATCTTCTCAGAGGAGGGAAAATTGTTGGCACTGTACTTTTAGCAAATAGATGCAATGAAATTCATTACTTAGACAAAATTTCTTCTCCTTTCATGGAGAAAAGTCTAATTTTGAAATGTTCTAGCTGAAACGGTGGAATTAGAAAAAATATGCTCCTCGATGTTTACTAATACTCCTTACTGCCCTTCAGATTTTCTGGGAAACTGCTTAGGTAAGCACTCTGTAACTTAGTTCCTTCAAACAAACTTAAATACTTCAGATTGATATTTGATAATCTGTCTCAAATTGACCAAAAAAAGAGCAGAAAGTGCCTATCTTAGCAGTGAACTTGGAGAACTGAAGGGACAGTATTACTATTTGCACTACCCAGCAAAGGGGTCAGGAAAGGTTACAGATAAGGGACCAGCTTTGGTGACAAGGTGAATTTTCAACCGTAAGAGCCGCAGCCACGTGTGTTCTGGTTTGATTCGAAACCGGGCAGAAACACCAATTTTAATGTTGTGGTTTCACGTTCGCCAAATCTCGTTTGCCAAATTGAGTGTCTTTACTGCTGTGAGATGAAATTAGGAGAGAAAAGGCAAAACAGGCCCAACTTAAGTTTGAACAGATAAGTTTTATTAACACACACACTAAAAGAATGAAAGGAAAAAAAAGAAAAAAAGAAAAATTGAAACTTCAAAACCCCTCTTCTTTTCCCAGCAACTGCTCACTTTCCCACAACCAACACAGAGAGACAAACCATGACTTTCAGTCAGTTTCACCATTTAAACATAATCTTTCATCACTTTGGGAGCGCAGTCTCTCCAGTGTCCCATGGAGACATTTGCCACCAAAAAAAAAACGGGTCTGGTGGCTCCCAGTGTCACAAATCTGCAACCGCCCGGAATCTTGCAGATTGTGCCATCCCACCCATCAGCAGCCTTTCCCACGACTACCCATGGGCCCCTCAGCACATTTGGGGTAACGTTTAAGAATGCCTCCTCTAGTTTACAACAAAGATTCTCTTCTTCTATCTCTGAAATCGTCTCCATCCAAGAGACCTCCTTTTATCCCAGGAGCGGGGGACTCACTATTACAACATTCTCAATGAAATCTCAAGTACAACAGTCCACCATCCTTGACTAGAACCAGCATTCCCCCAAACAGCTTTTACAAAACAGGTCCATTTTCTCCATGGTTTACATCTAGAGAAGTCCAGAAATGTCCACTGCCTCAAATCCCTTCTTCCAAAAAATCACATCAGTTCTTTCACTGACTTTGCATCATGCTGTCGTTCTACGTTTCAAATCATTCTGTCCTTTTCTCTCTCTCAGGGAAAAAAGCTGGAGTTTTGAAAGCTTCATCTTGCTAGGAAAGAGTTAAATCTGCCCAGGTCTGCTCTCTTCCTCAGCTGGCTGCTGCGGCTTATCATTGTCAGTTTTTCAAGGCCGAGCTGGGGGGAGAGCCGAAAGTCGGAGCTCCGAGCGTCCGCGCAGTCAGGAATCATTAAAAATACTTATAAATGCCACCTGCCCACCCTCTAGGTCTCAACAGGGTGGGCCCAGCCTGAACTGGGCTGCTCCCAGGGACTCCCAGGGACCCCTGGACTCCCCTGACACTGGCTGGCTCGGGGGTTAAGCTGGAAAAGTTCGCTGGATGTTGAGCTGCAGCCTGTCTTTCTGCTTTGCCAGCAATCGATGTGGGCAGGTGGGAAGGGCACGACCGGTCCCGGGCTGGCCCCCCCAGCAGGGGCGGCAGGGCCGGCCGGGCCGCCAGGCCCGGGGGCCACACGGCAGAGCGGGACCGGCCCTGTTACCTGTTCAGCTGCCTGGATGGAAAAGGGAGGTTCCCTGGGAGTTTCCGATATTTAACCCCTGGAAGTTCACGTAGACGTACCCTGTAACTTCCTGAAAACTCACTTCCTGCTCAAACCACGACACACGTGCCAAGGAGCATTTTCCCCATGCACATTACACCCAGTTTTCCTTCTGGCTCTTTGGTCTCCCCAGTCATTTTCAGTATAACTAGTGAGAATGCACCTGGTCTCAGAGGTGATGGTGTGTGATGAAATTGTCTCAGAGGCTGTGACTGTTCTAGACTGATTCATGCAGCACAGTCCATGTTATAGCACAGTCAGCATGTAAATGCATTTATGCACCACTCTAGGCAACCCCCTCAACATTCTTTAGTAGCAGTTTGCTAGTTAGAAAATTACTGTTCAATGATGAATTCTGTTCTGTGTATAGAGACATCTTTTTTCTTTCTGAGAATTGCTGAACTGGGAGATGGTGTTAGTTTTACTCTAGACTCAATATTTTCTGAGTTATAATTTTTTTATATTGGTACATTCCTCACTTTTGTCAAGAGCACCAATTAAGAAATGGGAACTCATGACTCAGGTTTCTTGAAATAGAAATTCTTCCACTCTTAGATGAATCACAAGTCTACATGTACATTATTTGACATACCTAATTTACAGGATTATTGCTGTTTCCAGTTTGACATTTTACACTTCAAATAAATTCACCCACAGCCACAAAGCCACTTTATACAGATTTTCTTATTTAAACAAAATGTCACCATGAGAAAGAGACAAGCTTAGTAAAAAATACCACTACCCTGAAATTTGTAATATAAAGAGTAACTTTTGACACGAATAACACTGACTGTCATCTGTAGAAGTAAGTATACTTAGGAAAACTTATAGAGGAACAAACTTATGTAGAATGAAATATGTCCTCAAATTTTCTGCATTCATCTGACATCTATAATATTGCAATGAATTAATAGTAAAAAATGAAATGACAAAAAAATTAAAGAAAACATGTAATAAGGAACTTCTTAATTGTGCTGAAGACTTGTTGTAATGAATGTGTTCCGCATTCCTTCTAAAATTAAAATGATAAGCATATAATAGGTTTCTACTAACATATCTGCAACAATTTTTGTAGTTTTATACACGTGGCCCACAGCTGCTTGATCACAGGATTATGATGATTCTTAGGAAGCAGAGGACAGTCAGAGAGCAGGAAAGGTGTGGAAGTGTGCAGAGAAGGAAAAAAGAAACCTGATGTGATCTAGTGTAGGTAATGAGCCTTCTCTGTGAGAGATTCAGATAATGAAAGTGATTCAACAGAGAAACAGTTTTGGTAAAGAGAGTAATGGGACTGTGATGAGAAAATTATATCTGCTTAGCACCTGCTTCAGGTCACACACTGCAATGGTCCAGAAGTTGTTCTCTGGAGTGCTTTCTGCTCATTATATGACAGGCAAATACAAGACTATGCTTAGAAAACATTCTGTGTGTTCTTCAAGAATTCCTAACGAGTGATCTCTGCATGTTTTCATAAAATCTGAAGATCATCAGATATGCTATGCTAGATGTCATACTATATAATGATTGAAAAAAAATTGTGAAGACAAACATTGTCTGAGCTCATATACAGAAATATTTCTTCATATGTAGTTTCTTCAAGACTGCATCACAAAATAAGTAAGTAATCCTTCTAAATATTGTTTTCTTTTATTCCTGTAATTATTCATTGCCTATCAGAAGAAAGAAGGTGACTTACAAGACTTCTGTCGCTGTGAAAACCAATGTTATCCTCAATCTCTCTCTAAAAATAACAAGCTATCATCAGGAAAGATAATCAAACTGATAAAATACCTTGGAAATAAAGTGAACCTTGCCTCATGATGCGATCGTTCTGATGTTCTTATTGAAGTTCTTGATAGATATCAATACTTTATAGCTAGACATCAATATGACTTTCAGAGACTTTGCATCACACTAGATTATCCTCTACATCAGTGAACAGTTTAAAATGTGTTAAGACTTGATATTGTGTTTACTGTTCATATGGAAGATTCCTTCAGAGACAATTCCAGGACACACCACATTCAGGGCAGAGATCTTGAAATTATAGGAAGGATATTCATAATATGCCAAGTTACTACTAGCAGTTGGTAGAAAGCTCTTTTTTCACTAAATAACTTTTGCACCTAAGAACTTTTAATCACCAGAAATTATAGCAATCCTCTAACAGTGAAAGCACTTTGGAAAAAATCCCTGCAACAGTGGAAAAGGACAAGGACATTTCCAAACAGAAAAAAGGAGTATTTTAGTCACACTGGTACACAGACTTCTGGTATGTATGCAACGATTTGGGGCATTGCAGCATTCATTAGCTTGGAAATCTTAAGCGTTTTCCACTTCATTTGGCAGATATGAGAATTTCTAGTCTGCTAAATCTAAACAACATGCTCACATATCACTGAATCTCCAAATAGTATGTATACATATGTATAATATACAGTATACATAATATATAGTATTATCTGAAATATTTACAGAGAGTGAACTATGCATTTTTCTACAACTGCATTCTCAGTGTTCTATTGCTGGTCATGCAACCAGTGTAAATCTATTCCTCCAGCATGGCTCACCTGGAAGGAGATTCCATCTCGACTTGATGCAGCAGCTGTAGTAGCCAACAGAAATTGTTGCCTGTAAACTCATAACCCTTTACTCTATCAGAACAATGTTAACAAAAAAAAGTGCACAGAGACATACAGAAGTTAAAGCACTTGCCAGCTGGGATGCAGAAGAAGAAGACTAGAAGCCACATACGATAGAAATGTGCCACTGAAGAAGTAAACAGCTTAACTGATGAATGCAGAAATTGAATATCAATAGGAAAGAATGCACACACATAAATATGGGGCTGGAACCTCCGAATGTCATAAAATTCATTTGTATGCTGTAATTATTCCTTAAATGTGCACTTCAGCTGAAGACCTTACAATATTTAAAGTAAAATCTATATCAACTGATGCATAAAACTGCACAGACAAATAAAGTTTTGAGAGCAAACATTAAAAGTTTGTGGTGGTGATAAAGAGTTGCAGCAGTTATTGATTTTTCACATTGCTTTTCCAGTTAATGTGACAGTCATTTGAGTCAAGCCAGATGTAAACGAGGTACTGCAGAGACTGTACAAGTCCACTAAGAATAAAATTCTATAAATTCGCAGCAACAAAGAAACTCCAAGACTGATGTTCTTGCGACCCTCTGAATCATTTAAATTAGCCTCACATCTCAAATCAATTGGGACACAAATTTCTATGACAACTTTTCTGCTTCTAACAGCAGTGTCACAGCTTTGACATATATTGACTTAAACATTGGAACTGAACTAAAACAAACCTTTCCACAGCCACATACAGATCAGAGCTACTCTGAAGTTACTCTTGGTTGTTCCAAAGGTCCTATGTGCCCGAGTTAGTCTTAACCTTTAGAAAGCACGTGCAAGAGGGAGTTTAGAATCAGGAATCTAACCTGTGATCCTATGGTATCTTTATTTGTTTTCTTTTAGGCAAAGGAGTGCCCACTATAGATTTTGTTTTCCTCTTACTTTCCTTCACAAATGTGGTGGTGAAATGTCTGCTAAAGCATAATTTCCTTCACAGGGCTATAACTTCTTAAGGACAACTCAAAATGCTATTATAATTAAAATGTTAATAGCTAATTGACCATATAGTTAAACTGAATCAGTTCCCTGTCAGTCAAAATAACAAATAGAATTATTAAATAGAAGTCAGACTTCAATCAGCAGGTGCAGGTCTGTGGTGCAGGGTAACTAGGACAGTCCTTCCAGGGGCAAAACTGTTATGGACTATGGAAGACTTCTGATCTTTTCTTGCTAGTCAGCAACTTTCCATATTGAGCTGTCAGAGCCAGAAGGGCAACCACTCAAGTCAGAGGAGGGGGTCACTTGGTTAAAATTAGAACATCATAAAGACTGGTCAAGGAACAATCAGTAATTGCTACTCTGATTTCTCTGTCACTTTGTGTTCTTTGATTTTACATGTTTGACCTATTCAAATTGTAAATTCATTCATGGCAGCACCTATTCCTTAATAAAATGCGGTTTCACTAAAGGATCCACACTGAATCACTAGCAATATATTCCTTTAATAAATATTATTGTAGAAATACTGTAGCTACAGAGAAATAGTCAGGGGTACCTGTAGTGAGATATATCTGAACACTTATTTCTTATAATGTTATTGCTTCTTATTTTTAAGACTGCTATTTAGCAAGGGTTTAAACAACTCAAGATGACCTTACTGCTTTGACACTAAATCACAGGAAAGAGCTTCCAGTGTCAAAATATTAATAAGAAATGCCAAGAAGTCTATGGATATGTCATTGTAAAATAGAGCCGTCAGCTCCCGTTAGAGAAACATCAGTTTTACATTTACTTCAACAAGCAGTAAACACTCCTGACAAGTGAAATGTTTCTTGTGTTTCATCCCTTGGAGGATTTAGAGGAAGACAAATGCTGCTGTTTCTGAGGGGTTCAAATGCAGGTCATGGTGGCACCAGGAGGGCAGGGCTGTTCAGCAGAAGGGAGAGCACTGCCCTGCTGTGCTTCCCACTCAGGGGCAGGTCTCCATGACGCTGCTCAGACAAGCTGATTCTGGTCCCCTTCCTCTCCCACATGAGGGACAGGTGTCCCTCAAATGCCTGGTGAAACAGGAGAGGGTGTCACAGCTGCAGGCAGCCGCCGTCACTTCCTACCAACAAGCAACATGACTAGGCCCGCTTGAAGTTTGCCATCAGAGCATCTTTGTGTTCTACAGGATAAATAGTTTGTGACTCCTCAGAGGCTGTTTCTCCACAGAGCTGCAAACAGAACTTTGAGCATGACGCAAATACAAATATAAGAATCTTCTGTACTCATGGGCGGGTTTTTTGTTTGCTTCTAGATAGAAGTTCCAGTAATGCCTTTTTGTATTAATTTTGTTTAGATAAAATCAGATTTCAAGAGGGTGTGAAATCCTTGAAAGAAAAGAAATACTTAAAATATACATGAAAAAATACAATAAATAAATTAAAGCTTAACCATTAAAGGCTTCCATTAGGTTGGTTGGACCTACTTGGGTCAGCAGGAAGGTTAAATTTTAAAGGCTATTCATACCTTTGTTTGGTGCTTTGGTCAGTGAAACAGTGCCATGCTAAATGGTGTTGAGGATGAGGTCACAGTTTACAACTCATATTATAATGATTTATTTTGAAATTTAGAGTAGTAATGGTTCCAGTTTTTTAAAATCTGTTTTACCACTTGATGGCATGTTTCTAATTATACTGAATTATTCTCTAGAGGATATCCTATTATTCTTAGTTTAACTTCATAACTAAAAGAAGCTACATTCGTAGCTAAATCATTCTAAATGAGCCTGGCTGAACACATTTGCACCTCTCTTGAAGGCAGCAGCCTAAGCCTAACATCACCACTGATGTCTAACAGGGAGTGCTGCAGAAAGCCAGAAACAAGATCCCTACAAATGTTCAGTCTACTAGTACTCTCCCTCCTCTTTAAACTACTTCTGACTTTGGGGCAGGCCTAGTTCCTTTTGGTTTTTATTTCCCTCATCCTGTATTAACTAATTGGTTGTGGTCTTTTCTTCAAATTAAGACATGTTCTTGTGATTGTAACTTCCATTTCTCTACTGTAAATTCAACATTTATAGTTCAAGATTATGAAGTACACAAGTCTAAATTGCATATAAACGTGAACTACTCTTTCCTGTCAGACTCTATGCCCAGTACTTGTAAAAGTAGCTCTAGAAATTTTTTGACAATCGAAGGATGTTTGTGCAGAGAGGATGGCATCAGCTGAAGTTCTCTTTCTTTTTTTCTCATCAAATACAAACTGCTTGGGTCAGGTAGCCTTGGCACAATCAAGAATCTTAATACTATATAGAATTGTGGTATTCATAATAGCATTCGTTATAAAGAAAATTACTGCATGTTCGGATTTCTAGGTATTTGCCTTTCTTAGCAAATAACATTAAAGGAACAGAGATATCAGATGTTCTGAGCTTTCTCTGCAAATGCTCAGGAATACATATTTGTTTTTCCTTCTTTGTTTACAAAATGCCTACAGAAATGTAACAAGATGTTCAGATTTGCATATGTACAGAACTTTCTTCTTGTAGTCATGAAGTTTTCAAGGATTTTTTTTGAGTTTAACTGTAACTCTGTAATACTCTATTTAGTGATTTTTGTCTGGTGCATATGTACAGACAAATCCCTAGAAGCTTCTTCTGTGTTTCTTGGAAACACAACTGCATGGAGCTACAGGGATTTATATTGTTCTGTCTAAAAATCAAACTTGAAAAATACTTTGACGGAGAGAAAACCAATTTTGCTGAAAATTTTATTCAAAAACTAGTCCAATTTTTCAAGTAAAGATTTGGAAAATGTAACAGCTCCATGCCTCAGATTACATGTTTCAAACAGGTAAGGCGTTTAAAATAGACACAGATCATGAAGTCATATAAGAGAAAAGAATACAGTTGTGTAATTATACAGTTTGTTCATTGACATGGCTGTCTGCATAAGACCTCCTTAAAACATCACATAATACCAGGGGAAAACTTAGAGATATCAAATATACTTGTGACAAATGAAACCAGTTTAAATCTCGATTTCTGGTAAAAATGTCAGTGACAAGTCCAATCATAACAGTATCACTGAAATTCATAAGCCTCCCACAAGAACATGGGAAGAAAATAGTATTTCTGCTACAGAAATAAGTGACCATTCTAGTTTTCACTTATATCCTTTGGCTGTCCTTCATTATCTGAGACTGCTTTAGAAAACATTTAATAAACCTTTCATTTTTAAGCTTGTAAACTTGATGCTGCCTGTGGTTTGTAGTTTTTTCAGTTGCACACAACTCTCAGCATGTTGATAATGAGTGATGTTTGCAGGTGTTCCTTGCAGTTTTATTTGCTTGTCTCAACACTCTGCTATCAAGTTGTTGAAAGAAAAACCACCTTAGTTTTCAGATGCACAGAAAATGGGTCTTCTTTCTACACAACTGCACCATCACGGTTCTGTCACTGTGAATTCAAATTATTTCTGTTAACTTATCCAGGAGAGCTGATGAATTTGGACCTCAGTATGGAACAGTTATGTTTTTTAAGAATAGGGCTTAAGGTCTTAGAGCAAGCCATGGAGCAGCATCACAGAGCAGCAGAGGAGGGAGGGCAGCTCTGGGAATCCTGTGGTCCAGTTCTTGGCTAAAAGCAAGATTAGCAAGAGCTTGTTGCTCAGAGATGCTTCCAGTCATGTTTTGAATATCTCCACAGCATCTCAGCACAACTTGTTCAACCACCCTTACAATAAAAAGGTGCTTTGTTATCTTTAAACAGAATTTCCTGTGTTTCAATTTGTGCCCTTTGCTTCTTGTCACTGGACAGCACTCAGAACCACCTCTCTCCCTTTTCTTTACTGTCCTTTTCAGTTGTTTTTACGCGTGGACAAGGTCCCTCTGAGCCTTCTCATCTCTGTGCTGAACAGTATCCTCTCCCTGAGGCTCTCCTTGTAGGAATGGTGTTTCAGTCCTTTAGCCATCTTTGTGGCCCTCCACAGGACTCACTCCAGCAATTCCATTTTCTTGTACAGAGCTCCACATGCCAGGTGTGGCCTCACCACTGCGAAAAGAGGAGAGTTGTCAACTCCTTTGACCTGCTGGTAGCTCTGCTTCTAACACAGCCCAGCATGCAGCTGGCCATCTCTGCTGCAAAGGCACATCGCTGGCTCACAGCCAATGTTTTGCTCACCAGAACATCCACGTCCTTCTCTGGCAGCATTCCTGTCCCCATGAAGGCTGGCACTTGTGGTTTTTTCTTCCCTGTTGAGTTCCCTGAGGTTTCTCTCTGCTCGTTCCTCCAGCTCAAGGTGCCTGTGGATGGCAGCACACTCCTGTGGTGTATCAGCCCCCGCTCCAGTGCTGGTGGAGCACTCTGTCCCAGAGGCCATGTAATTTATGAAGCTAAACAGTGTCAGCACCAGTACTGTCCCCTGCAGCCCAGCACAGGGGACTGGCCTCCAGCAGGAAGTGACACTGCTGATCACAAACCACTGGGCTGGCTCTTCAATCACTTTTAAATCCACCTCCCTGTCCACCTAATTATTTTATACCTCATTTGCCTGGTGTGTACTTCCTCAGCTTTTCAATGAAGTTATGATGTGAGAAAGTGTCCAAAGTCTTCCTTTTAATTTGATTTTTAGTTGTCTTGCCGAGGAGCCCCTTAGACATACCCATGAAGTTTTTGATCCCTTTTTCTTATTGAGTAATTTTTCAAAGAGAAAAATTTTAAGAAGTTTTCTGAATATCTTCCTTATTTTAAGGAAACATATGACATTTTAAAGCTTGACATTTAGAGAAATATGGTGTGCTTAGATCAGCATGCTCTTTAATTTAAATGTTTCAGCTAGTTTGTCAGCAATAAGAATTTTGAATTGGTGTTTAAAAAAATATTCTGGCAGGCCTAGGGTTTTGAGGTTTTTTTTCAAATATTTTATTCATTAGAATTTTTAAATTTTTTGACTCTTTGATTTGTACTGTATTTGTCTGAAAATCAAGAAAATTGCAGAGATGGGAAAAGAATCTGTTGAGCTCCTGTAGCTGTCTATGACAGCCTTTGTCTTCCCAGAAACCCAGATATAATCTATCATGTGTGTGATTACATAAAGGATTACCATTCTGCACTCATTCTTCTCATCTTCCTTGGAAGCGGTGCTGTGTATTCAGTTTATGCAACCCAATTAAAATGCCTTCATGCTTTAAAGTAGCAGCACTCATACTATTAAAAAGACTAGTTCATTATTGAAAAATCGCATTAAAAAATTTCTAAGTTAGCTGTAAATTCTTATTACAGTTGAGGAGTTTTAATACAAAAGAATATAAAAGAATATAAGTCAAAAAGAAATCATTGCATTTTGTTGTTGATGAATATAATTGATGAAATCCTGGAGCCACTGAAATTTAAGAGAGAAGTTCTTGAGTAGAGCCAGGATATTATCCAGTACATCTGATGTTGTCTTTCACATGCATTCTAAAGAGTCAATTATGTCCTTGCTTCCTATTAGCATTTTGGTAGTGTCAGGAAGCCTCAGTGAAAACTACATTCTGATAGGTATTACTCTTTCATGTGTCTTATTAGTCTTACAGATGTCACTCCACAGGCTNTTCTGTATATGAGGAGCACAGAGCTCCCAGGTGAGTGACAAAAGCTACAGCCTGTTCCCAAGACCAATGCTACTGTAGCTGTTGGGTATGTATCTATAAACCTAGAACCAAAAACCATGCAAACAGACTTCTCCAAGTACTGTGAAATTCTTGATCTGGAGATAGGCAATCTCACCCTAAAATCTGACCTTGTTTTTATTAGACAGTTACAATGCTATATGCAGCCAAAGAGAATTTGGCAATTTCACAGTGTGATAACAAAAAGAATGTTTTCTCTCAAACCAGTATTGTGATTAACATCACTTTTCTCAGCAAAATAGCTCCGTGTAAGCTTCTGAGTGAAACTCAGAATCAGATGTCTGGGACTACCAGGTTCTTGATTTTGTTCGCTGAATGGTCCCGTTATAAATAATACCAGCCNTTAAATTTTTTGACTCTTTGATTTGTACTGTATTTGTCTGAAAATCAAGAAAATTGCAGAGATGGGAAAAGAATCTGTTGAGCTCCTGTAGCTGTCTATGACAGCCTTTGTCTTCCCAGAAACCCAGATATAATCTATCATGTGTGTGATTACATAAAGGATTACCATTCTGCACTCATTCTTCTCATCTTCCTTGGAAGCGGTGCTGTGTATTCAGTTTATGCAACCCAATTAAAATGCCTTCATGCTTTAAAGTAGCAGCACTCATACTATTAAAAAGACTAGTTCATTATTGAAAAATCGCATTAAAAAATTTCTAAGTTAGCTGTAAATTCTTATTACAGTTGAGGAGTTTTAATACAAAAGAATATAAAAGAATATAAGTCAAAAAGAAATCATTGCATTTTGTTGTTGATGAATATAATTGATGAAATCCTGGAGCCACTGAAATTTAAGAGAGAAGTTCTTGAGTAGAGCCAGGATATTATCCAGTACATCTGATGTTGTCTTTCACATGCATTCTAAAGAGTCAATTATGTCCTTGCTTCCTATTAGCATTTTGGTAGTGTCAGGAAGCCTCAGTGAAAACTACATTCTGATAGGTATTACTCTTTCATGTGTCTTATTAGTCTTACAGATGTCACTCCACAGGCTGCAAGAGGATCACAACTGCCTCGTAGAGTTATATATTAGGACAGAATCAGCTCCTTTCTCCCATTTTGATTCTGAAATTGAGTTAAAGGCTCGAACTGTAAAGTAAAACCCTTTTTAAAATGACATGCTGGCTTTCTTCCTTTCAGGGCAGCTGCATCAGGTTCAAAAGCTTCTTTCGGGAGATGTTCTAGCTTTTTCTGAGGCTGCCAGTTTTCACACTGGATTTTGCTTCTGAATTGAGCACAGGTACACACATCCACCCATGCAGGTGAGAGATGTGCCAGGGAGCATGGGAAAGCAAATTTTTTTGCTTTAAAGTTCTTAATTGCCATGAGCCCTTGCTATTTTTAAATTTGAGTGTTTAATATAAACTGCAGTTTCTAAATA
>VYZR01119561.1:0-11721 GCA_013400675.1 Oxylabes madagascariensis | reverse complement strand
ATTTCAATTCTGCAAAGGCACTTCGTTAAGGTCTCCAATGTGCTTTTTACCCTGAGATGTGGTGTTGACAACAGCTGAAGCAGCTCCTTTTCTTCATTATTCACTGGTGCTGTCTGTAACTCTTCTATTACCTTTAAAATAAAAATTTACGACCACAAAATTAAAGGAGTCTGCCAAACAAGATCACGTATTTACATTTCTGTTGAGTGTTTGCTAACATCTATCATCCATCAAAGTAGTCTGCACACATCAAAACTGATCCCAGTCCATAGTGCATGAAACCTGAAAGAAACCAAAGCTTCTTCAGCTATTTTTATTAGATAGTACAGAAGACAGCATTAGGAATCAGAATCATAATCCCTAAACATACATTTTAAGAGTTATTCCATCAATATAATTTCAGGAGCGAATTCTGAAATTTTAAATTCTACATGGAATATGTAAATGATACCTGAAACAACACTCTTGTGATTATATTTGATAAAATACTTTAAACCTTTCTGCAATTATCTAGTATTACCTGTGTGGAACATGCAACATAACTTCCCTCGCTCCCCTGCAAAACCTGGCCACCAAAATACGCCCTGGAGCCTCAGGCCTTTTAAACAAAAGATCAGAGAAATAACAGAGGCACTTCTGCATGGGCTGATTGGGTGGGAGGAGGAATAAAGCAAGGGAGGGAGGAGGAAGGGAAAATGGGTTGAGACAAAAGAGATTTCCTTACCCTGTTAAGGGTTCTGAACAGGGAAGTCACATAGTTCTATAAAAAACTTCTCTGCTGTTCTTTAGATGGAAATTTTGTACGACTTGACAGGTAGCAACACTGAAACTTTTGTGGAGGTGGCACACAGTGTGTGGGAACAGGGAGAGGGGATGTGCTGCACATTAAGGTGGGGCACTGGCGTCTCCTGACTTTGAAAAGGGAGATATTCCAGTTCCCAAACCTTCCTATACTGTGGTAGAAAACAGGTGCATGTAAAGAGCCAGCAAATGCAGAGTAAATTTCACTTCAAGGCACACAGCATCGTGTCACACACAAATCTAAGACACAACTCTGCTCTGTGAACAGACCGGGGATGAACTGATTGAGAGCAGCCCTAGGGAGAATGACCTGAGGATCCTGGCAGATGAAACACCAGATAAATGATGGCAATGTGTGGGCTGCAGTCAAGAAAGACAACTGTATCCCAGCCTGCATGGAGAGAAGCAGGGGCAGCAGTCAGGGGAGGTGATCCTGGCCCTCCTCCTGCTCTCAGGAGATCCCCTCACCCAGAGCAGTGTCCAGCTTGAGTCCCCAGGGCACAGACCTGTTCTAGTGCATCCTCAGGAGGATCACGAAAATGCTCTGAGGGCTGGAACACCTCTCCTATGAGGAAAGGATGAGACAGTTGGGATTGCTCAGCTTAGAGAAGAGAGGGCTTGGGGGAGACTTTACTGCTGTCATTCAGCACATAAGGGAGGCTTAAAGAGAGAGAAAAGCTCTTCATCAGGGCTTGTAGTGACAGGACATGGGGCAGCAGTTTTAAATTGCTTTAAAGAGAGCAGATTTAGATTGGATATAAGGAAGATTTTTTTTATGATGAAGGTGGTGAGATGCTAGAACATCTGCATGGTGAGATGCTGGAAACAAGGCTGCCAAGAGAAGTTTGGGATGCCCCACCATTGGGAATGTTCAATATCAGGATAAACAGGGCTGTGAGCAATGTGATCCAGGGAAAGGTGAGCCTGCCTGTGGTGGTTAGATGAGATCACCTTTCAGGGTCCCTCCAACCCAAACCATGCTGTGCCAACAGCAAAGCTGCCTGGGTTGGAATGGTTTTAAGCCTGAATATAAGACTGGATGCTCAGCTGGGACAGCCTATTGGCAAGACAGGACTGAATGCTTTTTGTAGCCTATCCCTTCGGAAGGCCAGTAATAATATCCTTTCTTTCCACCTGAAAGTGTCCATTTTCACTAGACATTTAATGACTTGGTATTTTTGAGCTCTCATTTCCTTGATTGATCATGGCCAACAGATTACAAAGACAGTTGGGGAAGATGAGAAGTATGTTCACATATAGTACAATTGCAAGGCTTTGATTTGTTAGAAAAGCAGGCGTAAATAACAGAAAAATTATGAGACAAGAATTTTACTCACATCTTCAACTAATCCTGCTGCACTATGTAAAACAGGAGTTGGACTCTGTCTTTCATAATGACGGAGCTTTTCGTGAATCTGAAAAAAGATTATTCAGGGATATTTCTACAGAGAGATACAAAACTTTCTAAACATTCCTACAGTGGAATATTTTTATATTTAAGGAATATATTTATCGGAGATGTGTCAGAAAAATAATCTCTCTTAGGGTTATTTTCGGTTTTTTTAGAAGTTTTAGTATTCTTTTTGCTCATAGTAGTTTCAGACAGTCAGAAAATTTGTAAAGACTTTAGGAGCATAAGGGAAAAAATGGAAACCATTTCACACTACCTTTTAGCTATGGGGCACTGTATCTTCATTTTAGCGAGAAGAGCAGAAAAATTTATTTCTGAGCAAAATATGCTAATTTCCAAATATTATTAATGTTTGTTCTTAAACAAACATATGCTTTGGTCAGTACAGAATTCTTAAAAATAAAGTTTGAAAAAGTAAATGGTTGATAAATCAAGGGAACAGAGAAAAAGTAAACTGTAAGGAGAATGTACATAAATAAACTTATACCTTCATCAGGTAGCTGAGACTCCTTTCACTGAAGACATCCCTAAGGAATCCCATTTCCTCTTTATGGTTTGAATCAGGTCTTAGCTGAGATGTCAAAAGGGCCAAAGTTTCATGCAAGCCTAAATTTAGATTCAGGACAGAACAAAAGCATTGTACACAGCATTTCTCACAGGACCTTCTACTGCAGACTTAACAGTCACTACATTTACTTGGGTACCACATCGGTGATCATCAAGTTTGCAGAGAGACTCGTGTTTATCCATTCATTTTGCAACACTCCCTTCATAAGTGACAAACACTGCATCATATTAAGGCAAAAGCTAACAAAGCAATATATATTTTTATAAAAATTATCTTTCATGTTTCCCACTTTGTGTTTATTACACTGTTTACAGAACTCTTTGTTTCCCTTTCACAAATGTTGAATTTTTAGTGCCACAGCAGACTCTCAAAATGACTGAATGACCTCCTTTGTTGCACAGGTAGCAGCTCTACTTCCCCAGCAACTTTGCTTTCAAGTGTTATCCTGCTCCTTCTACCTCTGAGGCACCTATAAAAAGCCAGGTTTGACCAGAGGAAGAAAGGACAGGTGTAGATTTCCACTGTGGGGAAATCAAAGCTTGTGGCTAGTGTTCTAACAAGTGTTTAAATCACCAATATCCCAAATTTTGCAGTACACAGGGCCAGATTTCTCCTGTGAACCATGTCAGGGAAGACAAGACCAAAAACAAACACGAAAATAAAAAAAGAATAAAAAAGGGGAGGGGGTTCAAATCTATTCCTGTGGCTATTCTCTCCATGAACCTTAGAGTGGATTTGGATCCAGAAGACTCAAACTCACTCCTGCTTTAACACTAAGCATCATTTAGTATCTATGACTTCCCCCTGGGCAGCATACTGGAGAAGCTAGTAAAGTAGCCTTGAACAAAGTCACTTATTTTAAGTTAAACGGAAGAATCCTAACAAAGTTTACCAACCCCTGTTCAGAAAATATTAAGAAGTGACACAGCAAGCAGCAGATATATATGGGCTGATCTTTAATAAACACGTGTAGAAGGCACTGTTACACTGAGAGGTTCAACTTTGTCTACAGAAGTTTTTTTCTACAAAATAGAAGAATATATTCAGGCCTATGAGAATATATTCAGGTGCTCTAGGGTTCTTAGGAAACTGTTTCCTGACAAACTTTAACTTTCACCTTTCACATTCCACCTTCCTTCTTGTTGGTAATTGCTAAAAAACTCCAGTTGAATTATCTTTATTTATTACATTTTACTCCAATTTGAATTAATTTCACGTGTGAGACAGCTATGGTAAGATTTCAGTCACTGTTCTGTTGAAAGCATGCAGTGGAATTACCTGAGTCTTCCGAAAGCACTGGCATGGCTCTGTTCTTACTCTTAAGAGACAGATGTTCAACTTAATCCAGCAGGAGTGGTTCTTCTTTCTGGACTGCGATTCACAGGCACTCCTGAAATGAGCAAACATAATACCTAAGCTCAAGCATGCAAGAAAAATGTCAGGAATGTAAAAATAGCGATTTTTCAAGTTTTCAGTTTAACCCGAATCAAGCAGAGTTCTGCAGTTATTCTGCTATGCAAGTAACAAAGGAAAAATACCAGGTTATGTAATAACCATATTGTGTCTTGGATAAAGCTGAGGCTAACGGGAGTATCTGTCAAGATAGATAGTTTTAACAGTCTGAATAACTGAAAAAACAGAAGAGAAGGGATGTTTAATAGCACTGGAAAATATCACAGGCAGAAATAGAGCATGCAGGAAGATGCCACATCAGGAGATGTTCTGGGACCCCCTAAAAGCACATCTCAAAGCAATGTCCACATCCTGGGGTTCTGAGGAAGACCTGCTCCAGTTATGTGCAGCACCCTAAAGCTGGCAGCACTGTCTCTCTACCAACCTTGGCCACAGGTACTAAGGATGTTGGTATAAAATATAAAGCTACTTCCACTGCTCAGAAACTGCTTTAGATATTTCTCTTGCAGATTTCTCTTGTCACTGAGAGCAAATTACTCAATTACGCATTTTTTTTTAAATTTAAAAAAAAAGCAAAGTGAATCTATGCGTATAATTGCCAGTCCAAGATGAAACATTGTGTTTCAGGGCACTTACAATCTTATTTTCATGCTTATAAAATTCATTGGACTAATATTTGCATAAAAATAAACTTCCATAACAGCACACATACTCCAACTCTTTGCTGAATACAAAAAAAGGATGCTCCTTGTGTTTCCATTTTTAGATAAGTCTCTGATACTTTGATTGCATGAAACAAGTTTGATGGTCTTCCAATTCAAATTTTCTTGACTAGCTGCCTGAAAATACCATAGTACTGCATGGCAAATTAGCATTTACTTATTTAGCATTTTCTAGATTCCTGAGTCTCTCTACAATACAGTAAATACTAAGCTCAACGGTCACCTGTGTTTTACACCCTGTATTTTCTACCACTACAATTAATTAATCCATCTGGCCATCAAAACATAACTGGAGTCCTCTAAATGAACTGAGTGTTGAAATTTCACTCTAATCCATGGGTTGTACTCCAGTGCATTATAAATACTATGCCTTTATTTAAACACTCTTATTACCTATTGCTTAAAAGAAACAAACATTTCACTCACAAACACACACTTCTTGCCAAAAGAAATTTATGGGCAATTAATTTAAGTGCTTTGGTTCCTTGACTATGGCATTTCATTCGACATGTACTTTAAATCTTCTCAAATTATTAAGAAAGAGAACTTTAGTTGCATGCTTCATCTTTGCAACGTGTGCTTCCTACAGTCAAACCTATTTAGCACCAAACCCCATGAAAAGCCAAGTTATTTTCCAGATTCTTGGTGAAAAAACAGTCCACACAGGAAAACACACATTCCAGCATCTTAAAAACCTGTCAGCAAACTCAGGAGCATCAGAATTAGTCCAGTTAGGCACAGCAATCAAAATGGAGGCTTCCCCTAGAGGCATCTTCCATGCTCTGTAAAAATCCGGTTACACAGAACCGCCTGGAATGAACACTCCAGAGAATGAAAAGCATTCCATTCCCAGGGCTAGCTCTCAGAGGGATTAACATCAGCCCCAGCATATGTGATGTTTTGCAAGATGGGTCTCAAAACCATGAATCTGTCCTCTCATCATTGTGGTATCAATAGGCTCAAATACCCTTTTCCTTTTAAAAATATCTACCTAAACCTTAATTCATTTTTCACACATATCCTTGGCCAGCTGCTGAATGCCTGAAGCACCTGTCTTACCTAGAAAAAGGGCTGTTAATATTTGGAAAGGGCTAAACAAACTTGAACTGATGCTCGCCATGGGGTCAAAGTAGGAGATAAAACAGAAGCGTAATATGACTTGGCATATCCCCATTAACTTGCAGAACAAACCTATTGTGGTTCACAGCCTCACACAACATAAAGCTTCTGTAATCCGTATTGTATCATTCAAAGCTCTAGCTGCTTTCAGAAAGCAACAGCAGTTTAACATTTTACATCGCCCCAGCGATTCGGTCAGAAGATACATCAGTATGCTAATGGTACCGTAGGTGATAGAGGATCTCTCCTCCTGTCTAAACCTGAGGGAAGCTCTTCCGCGGGGTGCCGAACCCACTGCAGCCCGGGAGAAGACACAGCTGTGGTGGCTGACCGAGGCACAGACAGAACCGCACACGGTTCGTGCCGGCACCACGGGCCCGGACAGCTCCCGGGCAGCCCTCGGGCTCTGTGGGGGCCCGCCTGACAGAGCACCGGCACCCGGCAAGGGCTGGCCCGCCCCGGAGAGAGCTTTGTGTGAGCGGCACCGAGCGCGGGGGCCGGTGATTCTGCCGGGGGTGATACTTGCGGGCCCAGACCTCCTCAGAGCCCCAGCGCGTACGGAGCGAGGTTCCGCTCCGGACCGGACACCGCGCACGCCAGCAGCGAGACGGCCCTGCCTGAGCTGCTCCCCGAGCACACGCCGGGCCCGCATCCAGCAGGGCCGGCCCGGAGCCCGGAGCTCGCACGGAGCCCCCGGCACACCCGGCACACCCGCGGCTCCCTCACGAAGGCAGCACCGAGCCCGGCCCGGGGTGCCGCAAGATGGCGGCGCCGCGGCGGCCGCTGCAGCCCCGCACCGCCCCGGGCCCGGCGCTGCCCCGGGCCCTCGTTACCTGCGGGAGCGGCCCGGGCTGGCTCCTGCGGCGCTGGAGGCTGCCCCGCCGGCCGCGGAGCTCCCGCAGCCTGCTGCGCCCCTCGCCCATGCGCCCTCAGCGCCGTTCGAGGCACGCCTCCCTCCCCGCCTCCCTCGCCGAGCTGCCGTGCCCTGAGGGGCGGCCGAGCTCCAGAGCGGCGGTTCGCTGAGAAATCGCGGCATCAGCGCACTGACAGGGTCAGCGCCTGCCGGCTCCGCTCCGGGGATTCGCCCCAGAGCCGGCGGCTCCGGGCGCGGCTCTCCCGGGGAGCTCCGGGGCGCCGGGCGGAGCTGGCGCTGCCTCGGCTCCAGAGGCCCCTGAGTGAAGTCACCCTTGGGGACTGTCAGGAAAATCCAAACCGCCAGAGGTTTATGTCCATACAGGAGACAGAGGAGTCCTTCTGCTTTATTCGAACAAAGGGAGGGAGGGCACCGGGGCACAGCCCGCGGGGTTTCCTCTCTCGGGGTTTCAGAGGGCTCAGCCTCCCTTTTATCCCAAACTCCGGCCACACGCTGCCCTCCTCCTTTCCCCAGTGCTGAGGTACGGGGAAGGTGCAGCCTCCCCGAACCGCCTACCCCATATCCCCCTTTGAACCCGGCATTGTACCCCAGAGTTCAGAAGATCAGCCTTGTGCCGACCCTTGTCCATCTCAGGAGCCAGGCTGCCTGGGCCCGGTAACAAACCTGCTGCCCAAAGTTAGGAGACACATTAAGACCCATTTCAAAGACATTAACACCCATCGCCTCACCCATCAAATTGTTTGTAAAGACATTAGCACACATCTTTCCTCTCAGGGAGGCTCTGTTCACAGCCGTCTGGTGCCCTGGCTGTTGCCAGATCTGCTGTACATTGCAAGACTCGGAGGACACTGCAGAGTTTCCGATTTTTTTTAGGAGGATTCTTCCCAAAAGGGCGCAGCGTTGAAGCGTGCACAAAAATAACGTGGAGCAAATCACGCTGGTGGATGTTTGGTGCCCAGGAATTGAGGGAGCAGAAGCTCACAGGCTGACGGTGATGCCTTAAGTTTTAGGTTTTTCAGATTCTGTGCTGCCTAGGGATGTAGTTCGGAGCCTCACATTAAGTGCTGGTGAGCTCTCTTCACAGAGAGGGAGACAAAACAAATCCTTTCCTGCTGGACACCAAGGACAATTTTCAGGCCCAAAAGCACAAACAAGGGTGGGCTGAAGGGAGGAACAAGAAGGATGGGACCTCACAGCCTGAAGCTGTAATTGGACAATTAAACCCAACATGCAAATAAACCAAAAGTTATAAAATATAACTTCTCTCAGGACCGGTCAGCCATTTTTGTGATCATTCTTGGTCCACCCCGGGTGCAGCCTTGGCCGGGCTCTTGTCGTGCCCAAGGTGGATTCTGGAGACCTTTCAATAAATTCCTACTTCTTTCTCTAGCTCCATCCAGTCTCTGTTTCAGGTCAGCCTTCCAAGGCATCAACGGCACAGGACAGATGGCAGGGCACGCTCAAGAAGCCATCCAGGCCGTGAAGGTGGAGACAAAAATCTGCACTCAATGAAGGCGCTAACCAATGGACAGACAGAAAGTGAGGGTCACTAAAAACCACAGTGTGGCAGAAGATCTGCTAGACTCTGCAGAGGTAGGTGGGGGTTTTTTTCCAAGAAAATTAATGGTATTATTTAGGAAACAGGCTAGGAACATAGGAGTTTTAGATTGCAGAATACTCTAGCTGTTCAAACCTTAAAAGTCCTCAGCAGTAAGGACAATTATTCACTTATCAGATGCAATACTAAGTAATAATTTAAAAGTGTAGCTACATTGGACAGTCAAGCTCTTAGGAGTAAGACATCCTTTAAAAACATATATGTATATGAAGACTAGTCTGCAGCACAGAATATTACTCTGAAAAGAATGACCAAGCTATTTATCAAAGTATTCACTAAACATGATCATTTTGTGCTCTACAAAATTTAATGTATAAGTGAATAATATTTTCTCCAAAGTTATTCATAAGTGATGTATAACTATGGTGATAAATGCCATTAATAAAGATAAAGTAGAAATGGTTCCCAGTATTTTAAGGTTCACCTGAACAAAGAATAATGTGAAAGAAAATAATATTTTCCATCTTCCAAGCTATAAACAGAGGTGCTTTCATCTGCATCAATCACTGCTGTGACTGTAAAAGTATAGGAAAACTGCTAAATTTGTCAAAATAGAGTGACCAAGACATACAGAGACTTGTCACCAGGCAGCTTGGATCATTGTGAAATAACTTTTCATATAATTTGTGAAAATTCATATATGAATACAATTTCTTTAGTCAAGTCACAGTTACACAAGTAATTGTTATTTCTTCTTGAAGTTGCCGGTTCTACTTCTTGACATTTAAGTTCTTCACTGCAAATGGTTTAAGGTTTTACCATGGGTGGTTTTGCAGGTACAGTGGCTGCAATATTACTAAAAGAGGGGAGGGGAGAGGAGGGGAGGGGAGAAGAAGAATTCTAGTGCCTATTTTGCTATTTTTCAGCAGCAGCTGAGTCAGATTGAAATACTGATGTGGAGTCTGTAGAATTTACCTCCAACATATCCACTTTAGTTATGGAAAATGTCTTTTCCCAAGTGTCCTGGTTTGGACTGGCATGGAGTTAATTTAGTAGCTGGCACGGGGCTGTGTTTTGGAATCAGTATGAGAAGAATGCTGGTAACACACTGATGGTTTTGGTTGTTGCTAAGCAGTGTTTATCCTAAGTCAAGGACTTCTTTGTGTCTTACTCTCTGCCAGTGAGGAGGTGCACACAAAAGCTGAGTGGGGGAATAGCCAGGACAGGTGACCCAAACCGGCCAAAGGATGTTCCACATCACAGAACATTACACTCTGTATATAAATTATAGAAGTTACCTGAAAAGGGCACTGATAGGAGTTCAGGGACAGGGTCTGCCATCAGTTGGCAGGTGGTGTGATTGTATTGTGCATCACTTGGGCTTTTTTACCTTGGGTTTTACTATTACTATTATTGTTATTATCATCGTCATTATCAACAACTATTAATGTTTTACTTGGTTTCAATTATTACACTGTTCTTAACCCACAAGTTTTAGTTTTGATTCTCCTCCCCATTCTACCAGGGTGGAGCCAGCAGCTGCATGGTGCTTAGTTTCCAGCTAAATCACAGCGCTATGAGTGCCATCAAAATATGTTCAAATAATCAAAATTATTTGGAAAATGCAGTCAGGGTTACCTTGTTTGTGAACAATCATTTGTAGAACTTTTTTTTTTTTTTTTATGTCTACTCTAGCCTGAAAAGACTTGGAAGTTTCTCCCTGCTTGTGAAGTAGGTAACATAAGAAAATTCTGTAGGTTTTTTTGACAAATAAAAACTGGAACTCTTAGGTACAAACTATCCTTGCTAATGCTTGAGACACACAAATCAACCACTTGCTTGCAGAAGATCTCCTGCTGTTTTGAAACACAGCTTCACCACTGCAGACCTCAGTAATATTACTACTTGCAAGGGCAGAAATTCATACTGGGCATATTACTGCTTGCATTTGCTAAGGTGGGCTAGTACAGGGCAAGTAGGCATTTTGCTGATCCATGTACTTCTCTAGCAAGCTGAAGATTTGACAGGAATTCAAGCAGTACATCTCTGCCCTGCCTGAGCTCATGGAACAAACACAGCACTCCTGTTCCATCTCCCCATCTGTGTAAAACTGACACTGTTCCATCAGGTTTGAGCGGCTCTATGAAGTACAGACTGCAGTGAGAGCAAGGCAAAATGCAAGAGTTCAAAGATTCAGGTTTTAGCTTTGGTACCCATGGCCTTTTATGAATATAACCCTTAATCTCTCAGTAAACTCCATCAGCTTTGTTCAGCTTGTCTGAAAGGAGCCTAGTTAAACTGAGATTTATGCCACTGACAGCAAATAAACCCCAAGGTATTAGCCTCTCCATATGTATTTAAAAATGCTTGTTAATACTTTAGCATTCGGTAGAAATACTGAAATTAAACATCAGGCAGATGAATACTTTGTTCAGTTCCCAGTCTAGGATTGAAGCAAAACATAGTTGCCATCTATTGCAGACTCATCTTCTAAAATCTCAGTAACTGCAGGCTACGGTTTTGTAATGACAGTGCTCTGCTGAATATCAGGAGCTGAAATGACTGACCTGAATGATAATACTGTTCATCTATCTACAGCTGAGAATTAAAATACTAATTATTTTTGAGAGACATTAAAAATAATAAATGCGGTGGAGGGGAAAATCAGCAGCATAGCCCCATTTTGAGCTTGTAATACCTTTAAGATTTAACACTGCTGATTTAATATGTCCACCAAAACCAGGAGAGCTGCATTGTAGTCGCTGAAGCTTCTAGGGAAGGGTCTTTGGAACAGCTTCTCTGTGCCAAGCAGGAATGCCTAGACATAATTAGTCTAAATCCGATGGACCAGGCTTCACTATGGTAAAGGCTATGGTTTACTTGGAATACTTATTTCACGTGAAATGCGGACTGAGGATTAGCATCTTTGCATTTCTTTGTGTAAGAGATGACCTGCCTCACGATTTCCCTTTCAAGTTTCTCCTCTCAGCGGAGGGCTCGGTGCCCCGCACACTGTCACTGTCACTGCCACTGTCACCGCCGACAAAACAAAGAGCTGCGCTGCCGGGCGTGGGGGTGACCCGACCTGCGCACGGCGACTCTTCGGCCTCGCCCCGAGGGTCCCTGAGGCGGACCGAGGCGTTGATGGCAGCCAAAAGCCGCCGGCGATCCATCCCCCGGGCCCACCGCTGTGCCCCCTCCGCCCTCCCGGACCGCCGGAACCCGCGGGGCTCGGCCCGACATCCCCGGCGCCGG
>VYZR01119545.1:0-24763 GCA_013400675.1 Oxylabes madagascariensis | reverse complement strand
CCGGAGCCCCCCCGTCCCGCCGCCAGCACCGCCCGGTCCCGGCCCGGCCCCGGCCCCGGGCCCGCAGGGAAGATGAGGTGAGTGCGGGCGGGCGGGGATGCGCCGGGCCCGCCGGAGGGGTGGGGGCACCTCGGGTCCCCCGGGCGGTGTCACGCCGTGGGGGTGGGGATTTCCTGTGCCAGTGGAAGGCGGAGGAGAGGTTAAGCAATGCGGCGCTTCCTAGTCCTTCACCGGATGGATAGCACGAGTGGGTGGTGACGTTTTTGGCATGTTTGGCTGTCAGTGCCTAAGTCCATCTGACAGATTATCTGGCGCTTACAAAAGGCTGTAAGCGCCTGTGGAACTGCCGCGGTGGGGTGCAGCCGGGATCTGCCGTGCCCTAATGCCGGCGTGTGCCCGGGGATGCCGTGCCCTAGTGCCGGGATGTGCCCGGTTATGCCGTGCTCTGCAGCCGGGATCTGCCGTGCCCTAATGCTGGCATGTGCCCGGTGCTGCCGTGCCCTAATGCCGGGATGTGCCCGGGGATGCCGTGCCCTTTTGCCGGGATGTGCCGTGCCCTAATGCTGGCATGTGCCCGGGGATGCCGTGCCCTGCAGCCGGGATGTGCCCGGGGATGCCGGGCCCCGCCGCCGGGATCCGCCCGGGAGCGCCGGGCCGTGCAGCCCGGGGGACGGTGAGAGCTTGGTCGGGCGAAGGATCCCCGGGCGGGGAGAGCGGTGTGCGAGGAAGGGAACGACGAGTTCACTGCAGAAGCGGAGATGGGATATTTCTCAAAAGCACCCAGCGTGGGCCGTGCCCGATCTCCCAGTCTCCCTCTCCTCAGGCGGCGGGTGCTGTAGGTTGTAGTTTTCCCGAGGTCAGTTTGTCAGTTGTGAGCAGGAAGGGCAAAAAAGCCCCACCAACCCAGTTTCCTGGAGGAAGGATGGAGGGGAAGCGTTATTTGGTTTGCTTTATGCTTGTCCAAACATCCCTCTTTCTTTATTTATTCGAGTTCGCTCGAGCTGTCAGTATCTCGGAGCAACCCAGCCCCTCGATTCATCTTTAATACTAGTGATTTTTTTTCACTTAATAATCATCTTTAGCAAAGTAAAATTGTTTTGGGAAACCTTAAAATTGGAAATAACAGTTTGAAGCTAGATATCTTTCTGTGGTGCCTGATTCCTGAATTGCAGAGTTGGCATTGCTCCTAGCAAGTGCAGTGGGAGTCCAGAAAAGCCTTTGCTTCGATTGCAGTTACATTTACTCCTGGCACTATCATGTGTGTTGAAGAGCTGCATCGATTTTTTTTAGCCATTTACATTACCGTTAGTTTTTCTCACTTGCTTAAAATTACGTTCTTGGGGAGGACCAAAAGCACACAAAGCTGCTGTGTCATGTGTCTGGTGGTCGTGTGTCTCTGGTCTCTGTGCAAGAGGTGTGTCTGCATCAGTCTCACCTGGTGTGATCATCATGCGAGTCAGAGACCTCCGGGGAGAAGTCATCAAACACAACAGATGGTGGGGAAGTTTTCCCTTGCTCCCTCGTGCTCACTTAGCCCAGTTGGGAGAACTCTTTCCCCATGAAGAAGGGTTGCTAGGGCTCTTTCCCCAGGAAGAAGGAAAGTTGACTTCCCGACTCATAAGCCCATCTTTCACCCCAAGGAGGCACCATGGGCTGATTGGAAGGCTGCAACGATGTTGGTTTTCTCCCATTGAAGGTGTTATGCTCCATGTGAACTTCCACATTTGGTGGTTGCATTTTTTGTTGGAAGAGGGAATATGGGAGAGAGACCCCCCAAGACAGACTGTGAATTAGGGTATCATAATGTACCCAAAGTAATCCCCACCAGGAGAGCTCTAGGGCACTCTCAGAGGAGGTCAGCCACAGGATGTTTTGGAAGGAAAAAGCAGGGTAACTCCAGGAGAAGCTCCAGAACTTCCTCATATCCTCACTTTAGGCAATGATGGAGGGGGTGCTTCTCTAGGTTGCACTCCCCAGGCTGCCTCTCCTTTACGTGAGGCAGCCAGAGCTGGTCTGTGTGTGCTGCTGGGCATGTCCTTGTGCAGCTGCCCTTTCCTGCTTTCCCCACGTGACACTTGGCATCTGCAGGTGGATCACACTTAAAGCAGTCTTTTTTTATAAATACCACTTTCATACTTAATGTACAGTATTATTTTGTTGGATTTTTTTAATGCATTCCTGTTTTTTATAGGCTTCCATTACAGGTTTTTTTCCCTTGCATATACAGACATTACTGAATAGGTTGGACTTGTCAGTAAATATATGCCTGTAAATCACCTAAAACGTTTTCCAATAACAATTCTTATTTAATAAATACAGGCTGTATAATTCCAAAATACCCTGGCAGGCTATATAATAATTTAATAAAAACCTCCTTTAAACATTTGCTTAGCCATGTGTGTTTTATTTATATCGCTTTTTGTGGTGAATAGATTGCAGTGCTATTCTCTGCACTATTGCATTTATGTTATGGTTTCCATTTTTTGATAATTCTTTATATCTTCACTTCAAAGGTATGAAGTATGTGAATAGTGGGTGTACCAGACACCTTAGTAATAAAACAGATCATAATAGATGTTCTGCCTCAAAAATGGATTAGGATCCTTGTGTGGAAAATGTCAAAGTGCAGAGGTGTTATTATTTTTTAGTACACAAAAATACTGCTTTAGTGCAACAAATGTATCGGTTATTTGACAGCAAATATTAATTTATTCTTAGAAGTAACAGAATTAGCTCATGTTTGGGAAAATGTCTATGAATATCACTGTAGGTGAAAATAAAATTTTTACATTCTGTCAACAGAGGCGTAACCTGTAATTTCTTAGTCATACCTGTTGTTTATAAGGCATCTGTGTTTCAGTGGTGCCTATTCTTAAAAATAAAAACCAGACATAGCATTTTGGGTGTATCCCTGAAAAAATCTATCTCTCTTTTTGCCATGGCTGTACTGAGTGCACATTTGCTCTCCGTGCTGTGCTCCTGAGGCATTGGTGGTGGGGGGAAGCCTCCCACTTTATGCACTTAGTTTTTTTCTAAACAGAACATACAGTTAATATCTGGAGATGGAACCAGCCTCTAAACAGGATTATTCAGATTAAAACTATACCTCCTTACTTTTCTGTGGTAGCACATGCTTTAATCCAAGCCAAAGTAATGAGTTCAGCACAGAAATTATGGGGGAAAACAGTGTCACTGAGCACCTTAAAGTTTAGCAAAAGTCATCCTTTTTGTTCTGAGGTTTTTGTATAGCTATCAACTGGAAATCTGAAAACAGATGTTGTCTTTAGCTCTAATTTAAATGGATGGACCAACATGTTGAGAAAAAGAGGACTGAATATTCATAGTACAAACCTGTTTTAATAACAGCAAGTAATATACATTATACTTCTTAACCCTTTTGTTTTCAGACAAGCAAGCAAAGTCTTTACATTTAGACCAATAAGCACAATGTATCGAGCATTTCAGTTTCCTCCCCACTTTCTGTTTTTAAGCAGTTCATGAGATAACTCAAGGGTCTAGCCAGTTCTTTCACTTTGCATGGAGGGTAACTGGAGTTTTATGTGTGCAATGTTATTTTCTAACTTTTCTCTCTTTACCATTTCTTTCTGTTTGCATCTGTAAAAAACAAGAGAGAACATGATTTTTTTATTTATAATGTCATCAAAATTGGGGTTACCAACCTCACTGGACTGGTGGACTTTGTAGCTTAGTGTTTCTAGTAGAAAAGCAGGAGCACACCCTGAGATGGATAATAAAATCAAGCTGGCTATAAAATATCACTTAACCTTGTCACTTCGTAATTGATTTCTGAGCTGGAGCAATATGCCTGTAACTTAGCTAATTTTTGTTTAATTCGAAGGCTCTGTCCTGCCATGTTCTGACTCCTGCTGTGTGCCGTGGCATCGTGGTGTGTGTGGTTGTGGGTTCCTGTGGTCACTTGGGAGCTGTCAGACCACCCTCCACAGCCCTGCCTTTGGATATGTTTAGGTTTGCAGCCTTTCAAGCTGAACCTGTGCCATACAGTTCTGCTAGTGTCTCTTGACAGGAAAACACCCAGCCCTTTGCCTGTCACGGTTTGGTCAGCAAAATCCCAAGTGTGGGTACTATGCTGCTGACAGAAAATTGCTTCTGTTAGCTCAGCCTTGATCTTCAGAGGGCTAGGTAAGCTCTAGCTGCAGACAAACTCATAGTCAGGAGATTTTGGACCTCCCCGGAAGGTTGTACCACGCTGGTTGTGGCCATGTAAAGGCAGCAGTGGTGCTTCCATTGGGAACAGGCAACGCTGGGTTTCCATCAGTGTACCCCAACTGTCAGGCTGTGGAACAGGCAGGTCAGCTGTGCCTCTTTTATACTGTCATTCTGTATACTTTCAACATTTATCCCCCTCTCTGAAATAAAGCCTAGATCCCGAACATCTTTGTGTGCATTCCCTTATTTTTCCAGTATTTTGGCTTGTATTTTGTAGTGGTATAACTGAGGCTGAAGATAATCTTTCAAATGTGCACAGGTCTGTTTAACTCAGTGTTGTGGGTCTGTGTGGTGTGTCCCTTCCTCTGTCCTGGGTTGCTCAGACCATGTTAAACAACAGATACACTAATGCAGAGCAGCTCCATTGAAGTGTGTCACAATTAAAGGTGTCTGCATAGTCTGTCTGCACTTGGCTGGCTACTTCTTTGGGCTGTACAGTACTTCTCTCTTTTGAAGTATTTTACTTTAAATACTTGTATTTCTTGTGAGAAATCATAAAAATCTTTCCACAGTGCAAACACAATTCAGTTTCAAACAATTTCCTGTATCTTGCAAGTTTCGTGATTTCTTTCCTTTTTATTGCTATGTCATAGTTTCGCTCAGTTCTGAGCACTGTGTAAGGAGCAGTATGGAACCTCTTTAGAAAATATTTCTAAAACTGCTGCCAAAATTAAATGAATTATAACTAATTTTTAATCCTAATAATTACAGAATCAAAATAAAGTTGAAAGAAAATAAGTTGAATGAGCATGTTTTCTTTTTTTGAGAAGGTCATTATAAATATTTCAGGTTTCTTGGTAGAATCAGAACCATAGTATCATCTCATCCACACTGCTTACATTCAAGGAAATCTCACTGATGTTTTGGTGCTGTCCTTCACTGCGGTGGGTAAGCAGCAAAAGCTGCCCCAGCTGTACATTCATATTGCCCCCACATGCTTTTTGTTTTCTTCATAGTCATTGCAGAACTCTAGGGATCCACAGTGCTTCCCCTGCTTTTTCTTTTTCTCAGCCTTGTGGCCTGGACTCAGTTTCTCAGGAGCAGGAAGGAGAGGTGGAGTAACTGTGCCACCGTTCTTTCTTTCGTCTGGGCCTGTTGTTTGCCCTCAGGCAGATTTTGTCTGCAGTCACCTACCCAAGACTTCCATTTCATCTGCTTTTTGATCTAATGTGCCGTAATGAGGGGGAACGACCGAAAAGCACCACGGCACACTCGATGGACACACGCATAAAGCCCTTGTCCCTGTCACAGTGCAGCCCTGATCCAGACAGGCTTCCAGGGTGCAAGTCATGGCAGCAAACAACCTTGCTTGGGTTAATCTGCCTTGTTCCTAATTAGCCCACGGGAAGCTTTGCAGGGTAAGGGCAGGCTGTTCCCCAGTCACTGGGCTGGTGGGGACATCTCTACCCTGTGCTGTGGGAACCTCATGGTTCATCTGGCACATTTTTCCCGTGACAGCTCCGGGTTCATGGGTGTGTGTGCACATCACTCAAAGTGTGTTTCAGTCCAGGTTGTGACCCTGTGAAACTGAGAACAATTTGATTATTTTTTCCCCCCATTTCTGGTGTATTTAGCACTACAGAATGCTTCTTCCTCTGAGACTTTGCATTTTTGTGTTGAGCAAATGCTTGGAATATTATTTCCAAAACTATTCATCATTTGAGAGCTGTAGAAGTGTTAAGGATATCTATCTTTATTAGTCAGAGGAGACTGAGTGGGCAAGTCCTGACCAAAAATTTGAGCCTGGAAACCTTCACATTTCTGACTATCCAGGGTGCCATTCTGTAATACCACAACAGCCAGTGAAGCATTACATTTCACTGGATGTTTCATGGTCCTAAAGTTGTAGAGACATGTGGCTATCAGAAACTTCTGACTTTCCTTCTTGATGCAGGCGTTCAAGCCTTACAAATTCTCAATTTGTTTCAAGTTCAGTGTTATTTATATATTTCTCCTGAGTTTCCATTCTTGTTCTCCTCAGCTGTGCCAATTTAGCCACTTGTGGTTTGGTCGGATGAGCTGGGTCATTATGTCTTTACACAGAAAGATGGAAAAAAAGAAAATTCACTTTCCATATGCAAAGGGTGTATATATAAGATAGGTTGTGGCACTGCTCCCTAACACCAGAAATGCTCAAGAAACCATTTCTTCAGGGAATGCTGTTACTACAAATGAAAATATTTCTTTTACTGAGATGCTGCTCCTGCTCTTCCTCTTATGCTCTGCAGACCCTTCCACTGCAGGCTCCCTAGTGCTTTGAGGTACAAACTGTGTACAAGCTGTTGGTATGGATGAGCATTTTTTAACTACTAACTATGTTTCCTGTCCAAAAAAGGTATTTTTCACCTGAGTCCATGATGGAGGTGTTCTTACCTGCCCTAAGTTATATATACTGTTTATCGGGAATTAACACCTTTCTTAAGTCACTGAACCTCCCTTCCTGACTGAATTTCCTGTGGGCTTTCATGTGATCACCCTCGCAGTCAGCACTGGGGCTGAACCTGTTCTGTAGAATCACAGAACAGTTTGGGTNGATGCAGGCGTTCAAGCCTTACAAATTCTCAATTTGTTTCAAGTTCAGTGTTATTTATATATTTCTCCTGAGTTCCCATTCTTGTTCTCCTCAGCTGTGCCAATTTAGCCACTTGTGGTTTGGTCGGATGAGCTGGGTCATTATGTCTTTACACAGAAAGATGGAAAAAAAGAAAATTCACTTTCCATATGCAAAGGGTGTATATATAAGATAGGTTGTGGCACTGCTCCCTAACACCAGAAATGCTCAAGAAACCATTTCTTCAGGGAATGCTGTTACTACAAATGAAAATATTTCTTTTACTGAGATGCTGCTCCTGCTCTTCCTCTTATGCTCTGCAGACCCTTCCACTAAAGGCTCCCTAGTGCCTTGAGGTACAAACTGTGTACAAGCTGTTGGTATGGATGAGCATTTTTTAACTACTAACTATGTTTCCTGTCCAAAAAAGGTATTTTTCACCTGAGTCCATGATGGAGGTGTTCTTACCTGCCCTAAGTTATATATACTGTTTATCGGGAATTAACACCTTTCTTAAGTCACTGAACCTCCCTTCCTGACTGAATTTCCTGTGGGCTTTCATGTGATCACCCTCGCAGTCAGCACTGGGGCTGAACCTGTTCTGTAGAATCACAGAACAGTTTGGGTTGGGAGGGACTTTAAAAATCACTTCAACAGGTCCCTGTCTTTCCCGTGCTGGGGACCCCAGAGCTGGATGCAGCACTGCAGGTGGAGTCTCATCAGAATGAAGTAGAGAGGCAGAATCACCTCCTTCTACCTGCTGGCCAACCCTTTCTTGATGCAGCCCAGGATTCAATTGGCTTTCTGGGCTGTGAGCACACATTGCTGGCTCGTGTCCCTGTGCTGGTTTGTTCTGTGGAAGCTCCTCACCATTGAGTTCGATCTCATTTAGGTGAGCAGTTCATTTCCCAGGCAGTAGGTGTCATTCCTGCAGCTTGAGATCTCACAGTTGTATTTCTGTCTTTCTTCAGCTTCACAGAGGTGTCAGGATGGATAGACATCTTTTTCTCTGAAAAGAGAGTAAAAGTGAGGGGGGAAAAAAAGCAAGCTGTGTAGTACTGTGACTCATACTGTGCCACGGGTGCAGGCACAGGGAGATGCTCCAGCAGTTTGTGTTTCTGCAGCAAGGCTGCTCCTTGGTGCAGGCATGCTGCACTTCCTCAGCTGGTCTGCAGCTGCTAAATCCCTTAACCTTTTTGGCATCATTGCTTTATCTGCTGGAGGATGACAATTCTTACCTGAGAGAGAATTAAGATAATTAAGTAGCTGTGTCTCAGTCTAGCACAGGATTTAAGGCTTAAGTTTGGTCCTGTTGAAGTCCTTGCTTTGCTAGATTGGAGTCTCTTGTTCAAAAAGCACTTCCAAGGATGACAACCATCGTTGTAGTAAATGCTAAGCATTACAGCAAAGTTCATTGTGTACTGCCATCCATTCATTCCTTCCTCCCCTTTCTCCTTTTCCCATTCCCATCATTCGCTGCTTCTTAGCCAGCATGTGTGTAGCTTCCTTCCTTTATCCCTTGTCAGTAAGCCACTCCCTCAGTCATGAGGAGATCTAGAAAATACAGTGAAATAGCATTAACAAGAAGCAGGGCCGTGGCCACCATAATCCCTTTAATTGCACGCTGAATGCTTTTCTCTCCACAGCTGTACACGGTGCAGGAGCTGGGCTGCAGCGAGGTTCCGAGGGTGTGTGTTTGCATGCAACAGGAACAGCTGAACACACCCTGGGCTGCTGGATGCTCATGATGAAAGGATAGCTTAAATAAGTAAATTCATGTGTAAAAGCTGTAATTGGAAATGTCTGTTACGGGTGTGCTGGATGAGTAGGAATAGTTCTTCAGCACTGAACAGACTAACACTGCTCAGTTCACAGTTCGCGGTCCAGAGGACATCAAAAGAGAGATCAAAAAAAATGCCCACAAAAATTTTAAAAGTCAGAAACAAGGCAGTTTAAAATCATCCCCATATGCACACATTTAATGCAGTTTGTATGTGTGTACCTATTCCTGTTAGCTCCTTACTATTCTTATTACCCACTTAAAATATTTTTTATGCTACAATTATTTTATTACATGGCTCTGTTTTGTTTGTCATTTTAGTTCCCACCTGCCAAACAGTAGTGGGATTTGAGATAATCTGTGAATTTCTTTTTGAAAAGGATTGTGATTTAAAATGAGAGAAATATTGGATGAGTATATTTTGACAGAATGAGGTAACTTTAAGATTATGACTTTGTCATGAATTCGTGTTGAGTGCTGCAACACATTTGCATGCTAATCTTTCTTTTAATTAACTAAATACATTACCTAGGTGAATGTAAGTCAGTTTTTGATCCCACAGCTGTTATATTGAGAAGTAAGGGTTATATCATCCAAATAAAGCAGCCCTCTCAGGCAACTAATTTCTTTGACTATTCAGTAAGTAGAAGAGAGAAAACAGACTTACATGTTCATTTTACCTGTATGCTTAATAAAATGTCCTTTATCTGTCCCTGTCTGTTGTTTTGCTTGTCTGGTAGTAAGAACCATCTTTGGGTAGGTGGAACAGGGAGTTACATCTCTTCATCACACTTTGGCACGTGCGGTATTGTCCATTAGAGGTGCCACTTTGTCAGCGGTCACCGGTGTGATCCACAACTCGCAACACCGGCTCGGATTCCACTGGTAGCCCAGTGTTGTGACCCAGAGCCTGACCTGCTGCCCCTTGGCTTTGTGTTTATTTGTTTTAATTGGTGCTGAACTGTCAAACGTCAGTTCACAGCACAGGGAATCACACACAGCTGTCTCCAGGGCCGCTGTGGTGAGGGGTGATGCCCAGGGATGTCTGGTTCATGACACACCCAGGAGCAGTCCAGAGGCACTTTGCTGTACCTGCAAGTCAGCCTGGAGCCATCAGCCTCCCTCCTTGGGGATTTCAGCTGCCCACACTAATGCTGGAGGCAGGGAGAAAGCCGGCTGATGCTGCGGCATTAAGGGCCTAATCTTGAAAGGACTTGTGCACATTCTTGACCTTATTACTGGGAACAGCATCCTTGATGTTTGTGAACCTAATGGCCATTGTGATGAGACCACTGACTGTAATAAATTTATGTGCAAGTATTGAAGGGGCTGGGGTCTGATGGAGCAGCAAAGGCTCTCTTCTTCATTTGAGGGCAGAACTCAGCAGGGGAAATTTGTGCATTTTAGGAGGGAAGGCAAAAGTTATTCCTGTCCTCTGTATGGAAGTCCTCACCTTTAACATATACAAATAGGAATATAAGCATCTTGTTTAAAATATTCTCCCCACCCCCAATGAACAGTTATTACCTGAAGACCTGTCAGTAAATCAAAAACAACCCCAGCCCCTGGGGGAGCAGAGGAGGTGTGCAGGTGGTACAAGAAGCAGGTTTGCTGGAAAACAGTGCGGAGGGCTGGGGCTACCAGAGCCACCCTAGTGAGGCAGGTGAGGTGGGTCTTTCAGGGTTTCACAAGCAAAAATGGAAATAGGGGAACAGAAAGATGATCAGTGTGTTTAGCGTAGCTGAAGAATGTGTGTGTCTTACTGGGGGGTCCCCCAGGGCTTGTTGTACTGACCCCAGAGAATGCCTCTTCATTTTATATTCCTCAAGATATGACCCAAGGTTGAGCTGCAAGGATCTGCTTGTCTCTTCTGTCCTGGCTTGCTAAACAAAAATAGTGCTGGAACTGCATGACTGCAACCCTTTGCAGGAGCTCAAAAAACCTGAGCCAGCATACTATTTTAAAATTTCATGGTATTAAATATGAGAGTGTTACAGAAATAGCAGAGGGTACACTGAGCCAGCAAGCTAGGGAATGTGGAAACAAGTTGGTAAGAGCAATAAAGGCACACAAGGACATTTCTCAAGCTGTGAAGTGAGTTCAGAGGTGTGCAGGGTGAATGCCTTGCGTGTGCATTTAGATCTTACTGCTGTCCTGGGTACTGGTGCGGGTCTGGTTTAGTCAGTTCCCAGTTTCCAGCTGGCTCAGTCTCCTGAATCAGTTCCCCGAGGAGCTGTGTAAATGTGTCAGCACCACACCAGTGGGAATGGCAGGGAAGGCTGTGATGCCCCACAACGCAGCAGGTCAGCCCAAGTGGAAATGATGCTCCGTGTCTGACCCTCCTCACAGTGCTGATTTCATCCTTGCAAGAGCTCACATTTAGATCACTGCATGGTCTGATAAACCCAGTGGTTTGCTAAGGACTTCTGTGCTAGATTGCCAAAAGAATAGTCCTTTTTCCTCACCCAGGAATGCTTTCTATGGTCTCCAGTCTCTGATCTCTTTGTCACTTTTGTCAAAGTCTGTCACTGCAACCTCAGTTGCACCCTGATGCCAGCTGTCATCTGTTGTTGCTATCAGGGCCTCTTCATCATCCTTTTGCTTCAGAGGTTTGGACACCTTTTGTGACCCTTAAAAGATGATAATCCCGAGTGGACATGGCAAAACAAACAACACAGCTAAAGGTTCCCCGAAAAAAATATTTAAGGGTGTGCCTGGGTATTAAAGGTTAAGCCTGACCTTGCTAGAGCCCTTGTCTTTTATTTGAATGCAGTGGGATTATAATCTAATATCAATTTCCATCTCTGATTCCCCAACACCCATCTCAGTATGATAGGCCTGAACTGCAGTTCAGTTTCACAGATGGTACCTGCATCACAGAAAATATTAGAAGACTAGTGCCCTAAATACGACAGAGTGCATTTGTCTACACATCTGTGTATACAGAAAAATCTCTTTAATGGTAAAAAGCATAGTCACGTAAGAGGAATGTGAAGGGAGTTTGCTGGAAGACTCACTGGTGACTTTTTAAGTGTTGGAGCAGGATAAGCAAAATGAGAAGACCTTAAAACTGTGAATAAACATTGCAACTCAATTTAACATGTCTGCCTAAAGAAGCAGGCTTTTATGATTTTTTGTTGTTTTATTACAAACAAGAACTTTGATAACTGCTGTGTTTTCCCAACAGTAAAAAACATGTCAAATATTTTCTTGACCTGCTATTTAAAAAATAACCACATCAAATGCTTCAGCTTCCTTGAGGATTGTCGCATTTTCCTTCAGGACATGCATTTCTCATGGCCCATCAACATCTGTTCAGCTCTTGCAGTGCAGGAGGATGAAGTGAAGACTTCCAGGGTCTGATTTTTTCTCCAGCCTCCAGGCACCAGAGGAACTTTAGTGAAGACAGATACAGGAGAGCCTTCATGGAGATGGAGCATGCAGCAGCCCTGACAGTGTGTCAGTGTGTCCTCAGTGGGACACACAGCTTCGAGTGCCCCTTTCCTGCAGGTGAATTCATTGACAGCTCAGAACTGTTGATTACGGGGGGAATTTTTGCAGCATCTCCCCAGGTTTTTGCTGTCTCTCTCTCTTCTAAAGCTGTCTGAACAAGGATTTGAAGAAAAACTAATCCAAATCACCAAAAATGTGAATGTAAAGTAAATTAGGTAAACTAAATTTAACCATTGTATATATTATCTGATTCAGCATTCAAGTGACCTTAATTTGATTAAGCTTAATTCACATCAAAGTAAATGATACTAAACATGAAATAGGGTTGATTTAATTAATAATGAGTGAGTCTGCAGGGATCTAATGTGGTTTGATTCATTACAGAAATGTTAATTCAGATTACCTTTCTAGAGTTTTCTCATGTAGATAAACCTTACAGGACAGTTTATTAGTTAGGCCTAAACTGGTGTAATTGTGTGTTTATTCCCCTTGTCTGTAGAAGGACCTTCCCACTGCTCTCCTCTTGTGGCAGTTCATGAGCGTTTTGTTGTGGGATGATTTGTTAATTTGTTAATCCAGGCAAAGGAAATTCATCAGTTTTCTGTTGGCTTAGTCACCTTTTCACCTGATTTGTGGCTCTGTGGTGCTCCACAGCGTGAAGACAGGAGTGTGAATGTGTGATCAAGGTGGAAAGGGTGGGAACTCACTTCAGGTCAACCTTTGTGCAAGAGACACCCTGCTTACACCCACACTGTTGGGTTACACAGCACATGGACAGAAGAAATTACCTTTGCTGGAGTTGCTTCAAGTCACACAGCACCAATTTTGATTTTCTTGGTGTTTAGGTCCAACTGTGACGTATTGCTTGGCTTTGGCTTGTACTCCTCCCTCTGGCTTTTTGTCTCCTTTGTGCCTCAGTAGTACTACAAAGCATGTGATTCTGAGCAGCATCACCGAGTAGCTCATGCCCTCAATACTCTCAAGCTCTACTGACCCACTTTCTGACTGCTTTTCTTCCCTTTCTGCTGGTGGCCTTGAAGTTCTGTGGGTATGTTTTCTGCTGTATGATTATTGATGGAATGGACACACCATGATTGTGAAGATGGGATAGCTGGAGTTGCTGAGACCTGCAAGTCTTTGTGTAGGGTGTTTTGTGAGGTTGGACTTCGTTTTCAAAGAATTGTGCCAAACAGTGATGTGATTCAGGTGTAAAACTTGAACTGAAGCACCTGATCATTTTCAGCAATTTTCCAAGTTGAAAATACTGGAGAGACTTGAGGAGAGGAGTGGATGATAAATGTGAACTAGATACAGCAAAGATTATCTGATTCCATAGCTTGGGGTTTTCTTTCCTTTATTTCTTTCTCTGAATAGGAGTAAACTGGTATTTGAAGAATAGAGAAATTCTCCAAAATATGTCCTGAACTTGAACAGGAACCCTTACTTTGATGCAAAAACGTCTGAACTTTGGAAAGTGAGGTGGAATATAATACTGTGCTTCAAAATTCATTTGGGTTCTATCCCCAGAGAACTAGAAAATGCTGGCTGTTCCTGCTAACATCTTCACACCTTCTAGTTTGAGTTTGCACCAGGAATCACTCTCAAATATTGGCCAAAGCAGTGCTGTCAGCCTTTAGGAGCTTCCTGTGATTATTTGGTTCATTCTTTCTGGAAACCAGGCTTTGAAACCACCGAGCTGTGCCCATCTCGTCCTGTTTGAATATCAGCACACCCAGACATGAAAACAATGTGCTTCTTCAAGAGGCAATGAAAATCAATGAGGCTTTGAAAAGACATACTCTTTAAAGTCATGGCCTTATTTGGGAACTTGCAAGAAGCTTGGCTGTCACAAGAGAATATTTTGGCTCCATGACAGTTTTTTTTTATATGGCTCTTCAGTGAGGTAGCTCCTGGGTTTGTGCAGTGATAGCTTGCAAGTGTTGTGTGTCTTTTTCATCCCTTCCCAGGAATATTTGCTTGAGGAGAAACAAATATGTGGGTCAAAAGAGGCCAAAGACCTCTTTTGACCTCTCTTTTCCAAAGTATGTAGAGAAAAAGCAGATTTTCAAAGACAAAATGAAAAATTCCTGCTATTTCAGTATTCCTGAGCAAACTCACATGTTTTTATCAGAATTACTTCTCTATACCCTTTTTATTTCTCACTACTTATTTGTTGAATGCTGCCTTCTGTTTATGTAAGTGTGGGATTGTTTAGGAATAATCTTGTCTGACATCACACTTTTGATCTTTACACTCCTTGGGAACATTTCCTTTATGTCCCTAACACCTTGGGAACTGTGGTGGGATAAAAGAGCCTGCATGATAAAGATAAATAATAAACTGAAGGGAGAGTGTCAGAGACAGAAGCATTTTAGACTTGGAGTTGTTTGGGGAGAAAGAGAGAGGAGAGAGATTATCTCAGCAGCATTTTGAAAGGGTTTCAGAGGAGGCAGTTGAAAGAGAAAGGGGGATTAGAGAAGAAAGGTGTGATTATAACCTAAAAATCACCGTGGCTGTTTCTGAATCCCGTGTCTATATGATATAGAAGTGGAATATAAAATTACTTCAGAGACTTAAGCTGCACAATTTAGTGAATTCTGAAGGAAGAAGGGCCTTCAGGCCACACTGATGTTGGAGGTCTGGGGCACAATGATGGGCAATGCCATATGGATCTGTCACAACATGGATATCAGAAAGGACACCCTCAAGCATCAACAATACTCTTAAATAATTATAGTTTTTGGGCAAGTTGAGAAACTGGGGGAAGAGGGTGAGGTCAGCACAGTCTGGTTGTGGGGCTAGTACCTATCCTTCAGATTTTGCTCCCTACAAAATACCCTTCTACCCAGGATATTGATCCTCTCCTCCAGCATCCTTGTTGGATTTCCCTTGACCTGTTCTTGCCATTCCTGTGCCTGTAGTGTCCCAACACACATTTCAGCTCTTTCCTGCTCTGCCCAGTGCCTTTTTGCTCCTGAGGAGGTGGGGAGGCAGCTGCACAGGCTGGGCTCTGTTCCCTGCACTGCAGTGGCAGAGGTAATATTTGGCTGGTGCTGGAGAAAGGGCAGGGGGAGAAGGGAGAGTGCCTGGAGCAGAAGCAACCGAGGGTCCAGCATAGTACTGATGTCACTTAATATTGTGCATCTAATACCAGCCTGAGGTAGCAAAAGGGACGGTGCCCATGGCAGTGGATGGGAAAGGAAGATTTGTGAAATTTGAGAGAGCTGGAGCTATTTGCAACCAATGTGGGGAATTTATCTAGGAATGTGAGGCTGGAAGGAGCAGTGTCAGGCTGATGTGCAGTGCTCTGAGAGAGAAATGTGAGTTAAAAATGTTGAGGAATAGGGATTCTTGTCTGTGGCTGGAAACTTAGAAGAAATTTTGGGAGCAAGGGGAATAATTTTTGGATATATTTGATGGTTTGTGATAATTTCTCATTTTATGAGTCTTGAGAATTGATTTCCAGAGCCTTGCTATTTCAGTCTTCCCTTTCAAGGTCGTTGGGATGCACTGGTTACTCTGTAGCTTCATTCATTAGAAATTAGCTAAACTGGGATTTGACTAGGATGTTTATCTGGAATGACCTGAACCATTTGCTTCAGGAAGTCATTCATACTTGAAAAGACAAATGTATCTCATGTTAAAGGACAGGTCATGCTCACCTCTCTTTCCCTCCAAAGATGAGGGAAGTAGGATTTGACTCATGAGCAAATACTAAATACTTGAAGATAGGAGTCAGTTGTCTGAACTGAATTGGTGCCCAGTTCCATTTCAAATGACCTGGAGTATCCAAGTGCTGGATGTGTGGCTGATGGCCATGACCAGAGCCCAGCTGGATGCCAGACACTGTACACATGCTCTGATCCCTGGATTTGAACGCCAAGCAATGCTAGGCGGGATGGCAGCAGGACTACACAATGTTTCAGCTGTGAGCACTCCTGGGAGGGAGAGCTTTTGCTTGCTGCAGTTTGCTGTGGGGTTTGGTGTACAAATATGAGTCAGTGGAACCAGAGCCAGATGGCTGTGATTGCAAAACCCACTCCTGATTTCCCCTTTTGTCCTTGCCTGATCCTGGATACCTCCTTTTTGCGGTTTTGGGATGGACAAAAGTGTATCCCATTGCTTTTCCCAAGGTTGTGACCTGATTGTGGGACAGATTGGATGTGTTCTGCGTAGCTTGTGTCTTAGTCTAGCCTAAGTGATGAAAAGGGTCCCCTCAGCACAGGCAGAGAGGCAATTGGTGGTGTACTAAGCTTGATTCATGGTAGCGTAAGGCCATTTGTACTACTGATCCTTACCAGGCTGTGGAAATGCCACTAGCTCCACCACAGGTAATTAATCATGGTTGTATAGGATAAGTGGGCAGTTTTTTTGAAGACAGAGTGAGAAAATGGGATCATTCAGTTGAGAAATGATAAGCCATGCAATTATAGCTGGGCAAGTGGTCTGTGTGTGTGACCTCCTGCTCTGCTCCTCCTCCCAGGCTGTCCTGGTTTCCTCTGGCTGGGTATTGAACAGAAGTGGTGGATGGCCAGGGCTTAGGGCTGCTGGGACAGGTCACAGGAATGGTTTGATTTGTTGAGGACTGGTTCAGACTGTGCATAGAGCAGAGGTCTGGGGGCTGGCAGAGCCAAAATGAGAATTCAGATCTCGTCGGTAACTTTGTTACGCAGTCCTGAAGCAAACAGTGGGGCTTTGCTCGCTATTCCAGCCACTGCCCCAAAAATCCTGTTCTTATTAGAGAAAATACAGGAGGATTAGGAGATGCATGGAAAATTCTCGTTACAGAATGCAAAACAAACTCCCCCTAACATGGGGTTTCTGTTAGAGTTTTGCTTTTATGAGTTTTAGTGCTTGACCTTTTGTTAGGAAATTGAATCTCAGCCCTACTGCCACTGGAAACTGGAGAACTGATGATGTTCAGATGATGTGGGGTCCTGAATGCTGCCTAGGTTCATTGATTGTATAAAGGCTTTTGCTGTGATGCAGTTTTTGTAATTTTCATGCATTTGACTCCAAAGGGTAACATGCAGCTTATGTTAAAAAGGTATTTTTGTATTCATTTTGACACATTCTTTAATTAAAGTGTCAGACCTAATACTGTTTCATTGAAAAACCCAGTGGACCCTATCCAATGAGTCCAGCAGAAGCAGAAAATAACAGAAGCTGTGATATTTCTCAGCTTCTTAAACAAAAACAAACCAAAAACCCAGTTTTTCAATCTTCAGTCTTTCTTTATGTGAAGAACAAGTGAGAGATAGAAGCATGATATTTAAAACAATACTTTGCAATATAAGCTTCCTGCTTTGGTTTTGATTTGCTATAGAATATCATAAAACATTTCTTCTTGCTAGGTCTGACTCAAAAATATTGGGTCTTGCTGATGCTCTGCAAAGAGATTGGTAAAGCTGGCACGTGTCCATGGACCCTCTGCAGAGCTCAGCATGGCCAAGCCACACATATTTCAGAGAAAGGCCCCCCTGAGGTTCTTCTGGCTTGTAGAATATACTTGTGGCCACCCCTAACTTTCCTCCAGCCTTAAAGGAAGAAGGCAGCATGAAGCTTCAACATTGTGGTCTAACTGTGTCAGTGGTTCTCATTGAAAATTATGTATAATCTTCCTTCCCTCTGTGTGCTTTCCTTAGGGAGCGGGTGTTGTCAATAAGTAAATTCCACACGAGATATCACAAAAGGGAGAGGTTGTGGGAATGACCTGATGCTGCTTGTAGAACATCTGCTGTAGCAGCCAGACACACTTTGGGAGCAAAGTGTTCTGTGCCCAAGGGATGGGAGGGTCCTGCTCACAGAACCAAAGAGTTGTGGAGGTTGGCAAGGACATCTGGAGATCATCAAGGCCAACCCTTGCTCAGGACCTCGTCCTAATGAGTTTTGAATATCTCCCAAGATGCTGATGCCAACCTTTCTAGGCAACCTGTACCAATGTTTGAGCACTCATGGTGGAGAAGTTTCTTCTTATTTCTGAATTGAATTTCCTGTATTTTAAAATTTGTACCTATTGCCTCTTGTCCTGTCACCTCTGAGAAGAGTCTGACTGTCTTCTTTACTCCCCCATGGTGTATTTTTACACAGTGATGAAGGTGTCTATAGTGATGTGATGTCAAAAGCCTTACTGGAGAAAAGACTTGTTCGTGCCGTGTAGGCCAGAATCTGGCTGGGGTGACAATGGTGTCACCTTCCTCTGGCAGAAGCACAGCTCCAGTGGCACCACACACTGGCAAGGTTCTCCTGCCAGTGAGGTCATTTGGACTAGTGTGTAAAAGTGCTGATGATGCTAGGGTGTAATGAAGCCTTGGAGGAATCAGAATGTTGTGAGTTCTCATGGGAGCGAGGAAATGTTGTTCTGAAATTGCCACAGCTTAGGTCTGGTGCTGCTGTCAGAAGCTGTTTCTGAACACAGAATTCCCCAGTGTGTGTGAATAATTCCTGCACATATTTATTCTAATGTCTTTTGCATCAGATGCAAGGGAAAGAAAAATTTGTGGGTATTTTTTTAGGTTTTTTGTAGGAAGAAGGGGGAGAATACATGCTAATGTGATAGCAATGCAGCTCTGTTGATAGAGGATCAGCAGGCAGATTCTCTATCAACACCACCTTACACTGAATAACCCCATATGTGGCAGCCTTCCAGCACCTAAAGGAGAGATGGAGAGGGACTTCTTATAAGGGCTTGTAATGGTAGGCCAAGGGGGAATGGCTTCAAATTGAAAGAGGGGATGTTTAAATTAGGTATCAGGAATAAATTCTTTACTGTGAGCATGGTGAGGCACTGGCACAGGTTGCCCAGAGAAGCTGTGGCTGCCCCATCCCTGGAAGTGTTCAAGGCCAGGTTGGATGGGGCTTGGAACAACCTGGTCTAGTGGAAGATGTCCCCACCCATTGCACGGGTTGGAATGAGATGATATTTAAGGTCCCTTCCAACCCAAACCGTTCTATAATTCTGTGTTCCAGGTGAAAATCCAGGCCTTGATCTGGTCTGAGCTTTCACATTATGTGTATGTAAAATCCCCATAATCCAATAGCTCCTATGACATGGGTGCTGTGATCTTGTGCTGCAGAGACCTTGCTTGACAGGTAGTTTAGCCTTGGAGTTTTATCAACTGCAGTGAGGTTATTTTTGCCCCAGGAGCAGAACTGTAAAACTTAGCCTTCATTTTTCTCTTGCCTACATTCTACCATCTAACTAGAGAGTGGAGAGGTGTAAGTGTGAAAACCCACCCCAGAAGGCAAAGGTAACCCAGCTTCTGTTAATAGATCCCTTGGGGCAGAATAGAGGGAAACAACCTGAATGCTCAGTGTCTGTAAATATTCACATGTAGGGTTCATTGTAGAACAATTTGGTTGTGCAGGAAAACAGACATGTACCCATTTTATATATGCTTTATATAGGACAATATGGAAGCATGAAAGTACCACTTAAGGAAATGTATAAGAAAGAGAAAGAAAGGATAAGAGTAGGAAGATCTCACCACCCATGGGCCTCATGCTGAAGCTTGGTTGTTTTATTTTTGATGTTTGTTGGTCAAAGTGATGGTTGCAGACTGATTCCATGAGGAGATGTATTGCTGTTGTGCACCAAACAATGACACAGACTCTCGATCAGAAGGCTAGAAAAATGAATCTTTATTTTTGAGATGTGACTCTCTTATATAGTATTTTACACAGACTGATTTGATTGGTGAAACAAAGGCAAACCTCTTCAATCACATTGGTTACAACAGATGTTCGTCAAGAAACCTCTCCTGTTAGAAAGAATGGATAACATAGGTACAGTTACAAAAACATTTCTCTTGTTTACAGAAAGTTTCCTGGGAAAGGAATTTCCCAAAAACCAAAACATTAAACCAGGGCTACAGAGATGGTAGTGGTGGTAATCCTAAAGAGACAGTGGAGAAAAATGCCCAGACCACCCCTTCTGTTGGGTTTATATTCAGTCAGGCTCAGGTAGGAACGCCCCGGTAGCTCCCTTGGGGCGGGGACTTTTGGCCGGGTGATGCAGTATTGTGGTCAGGGGACCCTGCGGTAGCTTTGACACCTTCTGAGATGTTACAGCTGCCTGTTGCNGACATGGGTGCTGTGATCTTGTGCTGCAGAGACCTTGCTTGACAGGTAGTTTAGCCTTGGAGTTTTATCAACTGCAGTGAGGTTATTTTTGCCCCAGGAGCAGAACTGTAAAACTTAGCCTTCATTTTTCTCTTGCCTACATTCTACCATCTAACTAGAGAGTGGAGAGGTGTAAGTGTGAAAACCCACCCCAGAAGGCAAAGGTAACCCAGCTTCTGTTAATAGATCCCTTGGGGCAGAATAGAGGGAAACAACCTGAATGCTCAGTGTCTGTAAATATTCACATGTAGGGTTCATTGTAGAACAATTTGGTTGTGCAGGAAAACAGACATGTACCCATTTTATATATGCTTTATATAGGACAATATGGAAGCATGAAAGTACCACTTAAGGAAATGTATAAGAAAGAGAAAGAAAGGATAAGAGTAGGAAGATCTCACCACCCATGGGCCTCATGCTGAAGCTTGGTTGTTTTATTTTTGATGTTTGTTGGTCAAAGTGATGGTTGCAGACTGATTCCATGAGGAGATGTATTGCTGTTGTGCACCAAACAATGACACAGACTCTCGATCAGAAGGCTAGAAAAATGAATCTTTATTTTTGAGATGTGACTCTCTTATATAGTATTTTACACAGACTGATTTGATTGGTGAAACAAAGGCAAACCTCTTCAATCACATTGGTTACAACAGATGTTCGTCAAGAAACCTCTCCTGTTAGAAAGAATGGATAAAATAGGTACAGTTACAAAAACATTTCTCTTGTTTACAGAAAGTTTCCTGGGAAAGGAATTTCCCAAAAACCAAAACATTAAACCAGGGCTACAGAGATGGTAGTGGTGGTAATCCTAAAGAGACAGTGGAGAAAAATGCCCAGACCACCCCTTCTGTTGGGTTTATATTCAGTCAGGCTCAGGTAGGAACGCCCCGGTAGCTCCCTTGGGGCGGGGACTTTTGGCCGGGTGATGCAGTATTGTGGTCAGGGGACCCTGCGGTAGCTTTGACACCTTCTGAGATGTTACAGCTGCCTGTTGCATCAGTGCAGCTGAGTCCATTATGGCCCATTATGGCCCATCAGCAGAGATGAAAACCTTCAGGCCACACGTGAATGACCCTGGCAGGGGAGTTATCGCGGCTGGGTTCCTGCAGTAAGGACAGGTGACAGGACCCGCCCGGCGGGGTTTGCCTCTGTCCTGCCCTGCTCAGCCCCACCTGTGGCCTGTGGGGCTGGGCTCACCCCCTGCCCTGGGCCGGTCCTTTGCACATCAGCAGCTTCCCCCCGAATGTCTGAGCCATCAGCATTCCAGCCTCTCTTCCAGTACCCCTTGGGGATACATTCCTCTCCCCAGACCCGGGATGATTAAACACTAGTATCCCCACTGTCTTATCTCATGGTCCTGTCACAGTCCAAATTCCAGTTGATAGGCATATTTGGGAGGTGTGGCCTTCGGGGATGGTTGCAGGTGAACACCTCCTTTTTTGCAATTTGCTCCAGTGGGCAAAAGCCCTTCTATAGTTTTAGAATCGTTTATTCCATTAACTGTTTCAGTCTCTCACAATAAGAAGACACAGTTGTTCATAGGAGTACTCTTCCAATGTTTACCAGAGAAGATGTCTAGTAGACACTGATATTTTCTGTGCAGAATAACTTCTGTCCAGCCAGTATACCTGATAATGAGCCAGGCAATAAATAATGTGCCCGTTTGTGTGGGGGGAGTTGCTTGGTTCATGGTGGCTGCTACTTTTGACTACAAGCATGCCACTGTACAGTTGGAACACTTATAAGAGCTAGGCCACTGGCTTGCTTGAAGATGACGAGAAGCCAGGGTGTTTGTGGTGCTTTGTGTATTTGTGTTCATGTCTGAAGCACACAGGTGTGTGTTTGTTGAGATACGAGATGTACACCCCATATAAGTCTCCAAATGTTTTATTGTGAAGTGCCCTTTAGTGGATGACCGTGGTTTCTTCACACACTATTTCCAGTTCCACTGACATTTCATTTGATAGTGGTGATAAGGCTGGTTGAGTTTTAGCCTTTAACTTCCCTTTTTTCCCCACTTAATCCCTCACAACTTGTAAAAAGTCAAATTGACTAATTTCAGCTAGCTTTAAGGAAGTTTCCAACACACATTTCCTTTTATTTTCTCTAATAATGTTTTCTGTGTTCTGGTCTGTTTGTACAGATACTAAACAGCAAAGATGTAGCTGCTGTAAGATACTGTGGCTGTCAGGTGAATATTGAGGCAGTGTAATTCATTATTACAAAGCAGACTTCTGTCTGCAGCATGATTCAAATTTATCTGTGCTGAACTGAGAAAAAAACGTTGATAATTGTTTATCTAAGAAAAAATAATACTTTACTACCTTGCACTTCAAATTTGTATAGCCTTGTCCCTTTCCTTGGATGGGATCTTTGTCTTTTGAGCTATAGGGTCATAGAATGGTTTGGGTTGGAAGGGACCTTACAGAACATCTAGTTCCCATTCCCCTGCCATGGTCAGGGACACCTTCCACTAGACCAGGTTGCTCAGAGCTTCATCCAGCCTGGCCTTGAACACTTCCAGAATGGGGCAGCCACAGCTTCTCTGGGCAACCTGTTCCAGTGCCTCGCCATCCTCACAGGAAAGAATTTCTTTCTAATATCTATTCTTAACTGACCTTTCAGTTTGAAGCAGTTGTCCCTTGCTCTGTCACTATATTTTGTATAATTTTAAATAATTTCTCATAAATAGGAAGCAACACCCAGATCCTGGTCGTATCAACTAACATTTGCAACCTATACAGACTGAATCTTAGTTTTAAGATGTTTGGTGGCCTGACGTTATTTCTTCTTTTACCAATTTGAATTTATCTCATATATCCTTGTCCATTGTTTATGTAAACTGCTTTTCCATTTTCAGCTTTCTATGATGGTCAGCACCATACAGTCCTACACTTGACTGGATATTTCAGGCACTGTTGCAGTGATCAATAACTTAATAATCCGTATGGAGCTTTTAGTTTTCACCCTGACTGGCTCAGTTCTGTTGGATTGCTAGTTGTGACTTGGTGCTATCCCCAAGGGCTGATGGAAAATCAGTAAGAACCCCATTCTCTCTGGTTCACTCCAGTGCATCTTCCCTAAAGCACTAGAATAAGGCAGATGAGGCTGTATTTAGAAAAACATCCCCTTCCAGCCCTGTGAGTTGCTGTGCGCTCATCTGCACCTGGTACAGGGTATCTGTTCATGAAAATGTTGTGTGATACTCCCAGTACGATAAGAGTAAAGCCGTGGGAGAAGAATGTGGGGAAGGCATCAGCCATCCTGTGATCAGGAATCTGAAATCCTGAGATTTGCAAAACGTGAAGCATACTTGGGCCAAAGTTGAGACGGAAAAAAAAAGATTTTTTTTCTGTGCAAATATTCATGGACTGTGATAATTCCAAGATATATAAATGAGGTAGGATTTTTTTGGTGAAGGTTGGCACCAGGAAATCAAACTTTCATGGTCAGCCTGAAAAACTGAGACTGAAAGAAGCCTGAAATATGTTGGATTATCCTTGTGCATCAAAATTCACATTATATTTTAAGGCAACACATAATAGAAATCCCATTGATAGAAGGAGGAAAAAAATGTTCATTTTTGCCCCACTCATCCTTCCCTTTAACAGCTGAAGCTTTGAGTCAATACTCCAATACTGAATACATAGTTATTCTGTAAACTTAAGGGCACTGCAATTATTTTCACAATTTCCCCAGTACCTGTACAAACTAAGGTAGCCACTCCTTTTCTCTTTCAATAAACATTTTAAGTCTTATTTTCTTAATCCCAAGAAAGACTTTTGAACTCAGAGACAATCCTGTCAAAAAGAGATTTTTCAGCATATTCTGGGATGCTGCCTGTGATTGCCACATTCTCCACCGTGCAGAAATTTTGGAGCTGCAGTGAATGAACACTCATTAGATATGCTCTTGTTGGCTCATTTCCCTTCTCCTTTCTGTTTTCTTCCCGTGAACTGAAGTGAATGCTGATTTTTTCAGCACAGTTGCAGGGTTTTTTTGGGTGTTCTGAATATCACTTCAGCATAATGATAATGCAGGCTAATGACAGAAGTCCTGTGTTAGTGGCTTTCTTCCTTACTTGAGCAGGGGAATAAGTAGTTAGTTCATTAAAATATCTCAGTCTGTGACCGGATAATGTCGCCAAGCATCTGACAAAGGCTTTGGTGGAATCTCAGGTCAGCAGGACAAATACTGATACACTGATATACTAAATAACAAAATTGCAAGATGTTACACTTGAGGAAACCAGGCTCTTAGTAGAGTATCAGCATGAGGCCCTCGGATGGCAGTGAAATACCAGATAAAGCCAGAAATTTCTCCAGTATCCTCTGCCTTGTTCTGGTTTGTCGCATTTCCAGGCTTTTTTTGCATCCTTTGCTTTTTTGACAAGCTTTCATCAAGGATAACCACTTCTATTACAGTCTCACTTGTTTGTTAGAGCCCAGAATTAAAATTGTGAATTGTTTCCCAAAAGCTACTGCTTGTCTTCAGTGGGAGGAACATTCAATATCACATCTTTTTGGCCTCTGATCAGAAGGTGGGGTCTGAGTCCCACAGTTCCCATTACATTAATTGTCCCACCCAATGTTTAGTAATTTTTTTTTTTT
>VYZR01119542.1:0-10959 GCA_013400675.1 Oxylabes madagascariensis | reverse complement strand
AAAAAAAAAAAAAAAAAAAAAAAAAAAAAAAAAAAAAAAAAAAAAAAAAAAAAAAAAAAAAAAAAAAAAAAAAAAAAAAAGAAATTTTCAGGTTGACTTCCAGAGATTATTTGTTATCAGTTTAACTTCCAGAGACTATTTGTCTAGCCCTAGGAAGGGCTGACAAAGAATTACACATTCAAAATGTAATGTCTGACTTAAGTACAAATATTCTTAAGGTAATATATGTAATTGGGGTCATATTCCCTAATTACTGATTCCAGTTCCTCAAGATCAATGTGCTTTCAAATTTCTTGTTCCTGATTCACATTCCAGATTCTGCTCTCCTTCACCATTAAAATTCCTGCCTAAGGCAACTTAGCTCTTCATCCTTGCTCTGTCTGTCCACAGCAACATAATCAAAAGGGTGCTCCAAAACTAATCTCTATCAGTTTCTCTAGTCACGTAATTCCTAAATTGCTATATTTTCTCTTAATATACCAAGCTGAACCTTTCCTTTGGACCCCTACACAAATTTTGTCCCGATATAGCAAAGGCTATTGCTTATGGTGTCAGTTGTCTCTTGCCTTTTCTGCTCCTGACACTCTTCTAAAACACTGCAGCTGCACAGGCAAAAGTAAAGCAGAATCTGACCTGCAGAAACATTGCCACCAAAAAAAATGGCTGGAGGAAATAAAAGGGATCGTGGTGTGATTCCCAGTTTACTCTTGACTTCCCAGGGGCAGCCTGTAAAAGAACATGTAATGTAGAAGATGCTGAGATGCTGTTATATTGCAAAATTATTTTCACCAGAATGAAATGATGTATAAAAATGTAATTATCTGTGTGAGCTTTCCATACCTAATCTATACTCATTTGATCTGATTTTACCCATTTGATTTGACTGGGTTCTTACAGACTGCATTAGACTTCTTTCATTTCCTAGGAATAAAAAGGCTATCATGAAAACTATGTCATCATAACATCAATAGACTCTGCTATTAAGATGATAATATAAAAAAAAATAGTGAAAATTCTGTGCTGCCAGGTCTAACAAAGAGTTTGCCAACTTTTCAGAAGTTTTAAGCCTGGAAAAAAATTTAATAAATAGTTTAAATTTCAATTATACAGGAAGGAAATGGTGAATATTTTTATTTGTTAAAGTTTCTTTATATTCGTAAACGTAAAAATGTCTTAGTTTGACATGGTATTCTTGATATATCATCTGTCATATTCTCCACTGGTAGATATTAATAAAGATCATTGACTCTAGCAGGTCAGCATTTTTTCACCTTAGTTGTATAACTTACCCAGAGCAAGAACATGAACATAGAAGAAAGAAAAAATTTCATTATTGTTGTTATTATTATTATTACTAGTACTGTTTTGATATATCTGTTAACTTAGGAGCCAAACAGTAGCTGTAAGCCATGGAGAGAAGACTAGAGCCTTCACAGCCTCTGTTCTTTGAAAAGGTGGGCCTGGAAACTGTTGTTTTAAGTAAATTCTGGGTTCCTATTGTACCAGCTGCAGCAGTGCCATTAACCCAGTGAGAGTGTTGCAGGCTTTCCATGTGAGATGCTGAGCTGCTTTCTGTGAATTTACGTATTTTTCCTAGAAATTCTCCTGAAGTCTCTGTCGCTTCTGAGGTGAGCCCTCAGAAGCTTGTCACTGAGCAAGAGGGCTTTGGAAGCCAATAGAAGGCAGTGAAGCTCAGTTCTGAAAAGAAAACACTGCTATGGACACGTTTGCTGTCCTGCAGGGAAAGCTCAGATGTCCATATTGTCTAAGGACTGGAGCAGTATTCAACTGAGTGCTTTTTCTTTCAATAAATCACTCAGCTCATTATTTTCCTGGAAGGATTAGGAGAAAGTCTTCCCCAGGAAACCTCACAGGTTTTGTTTTTCTAACCCCTTCTTTATTCACATAGGCTTTCCCCTAAGTGAGGATAGAGACTGTAAACCTCCCTGCAGATCTATCCTTAAAGTAAACAAATCAAAATGAACAATATTGTTAAACAGGCATCTAGGAATTGGACAGTTGATACTGGAATTACCTAACAGCCATCTGGCTCTGAAAGGAGGAATTGGCTGGCAGTTCAGCTCCAAAAGAAACAAACAACACTGAGTATTTCTCCCTGACCTTTTATTTTTTATTTAGAGACAGAGAAAAAAATAATAAGTCGTATATGGTGACTATATTGAAGAAATCTGTCTCTCACAGTATTTCAAGGAAATCACTCAATCACAGAATCACTAGGTTGGAAGAGGCCTCCTAATAAATGACCATAAAAAGACTTAAATTCAGACTGAGATCCATCATGTTTTATTTGTAGTGTTTTTAATTATTTTTTGTTAGCTAAACAAGCCTCTTTCTATTATATATCTGTGATGTGCTCTCAGGCCTGTACTGTCCCCTTCTTCCCAGGAAAGTGGATGAAAATCACTGTAAGATTCTCCTCTTCTAGAGGAAAATTCCCAATTTTTCTGTGTGGAGCGAGCAGCCAGGCAGAGCAGCATCTCCACTCAGCCCATGGCCCACACTGCCCATTGGGGTGGCTGGCCTTGGCCACTGGTGCCCATCAGGCTGGCTCTGAGGTGTGTTGTCTGTGGGCTAAGAACTTGTTCTTCTCTTTTCCCATTGGTGGTTCTTGACAAATCTTCAGACATATGATAAAAAATCTAAACTCATACCTCTGTATCCACCATTTACATTCTTTCACTCGGTTCACACAGTGGTCTTCAGACATTGTACCTTATTCAGGGATTGAAGAAGTCTAAATCTTTTTTACTGGCTTTGCTAGTTTAAGGTTAGGCTCCTTGCTTTGCTTAAAAGGACTTCAGATGAAATGTGGAAGTGATAAGGCCTTCAGTGCCGTGCTGTGATAATTTCTTCTTCTTTGTGTGTGTCATTTTTCCAGTGATGCTTTTCTATTTTCTCAACCTACATGTCACTTAGATTGCTTGAAGCCATTACACTTGATAATTTCTTTGCAAAATGAAGTGGAAAAACATATTCAGTCAAGGCTGGCCCCTGAAGAAACCCATTGTTTGCAGTGATTCAATTTAATTTCAAACATATCACATCAGTTTCTATTGTTAAGTTTAGCATTTCAGCACTATGGAACCTGATGAGACAAAATTGCATTTTCACTGTAAAATCAGATTTAGCTTTTTGAATGATGGTGAGTGATTGTATTTCGTTATGTATATTGCAAAGATAAGAACATGCTCTGCCACACAATAATAACTTATATGCAACCAGTTTGGGGTCGGGTTTTTTGTTTTATTTCCTTGTTCTTTTAATATGTTTGTGTGTGAGAGTTATTTGGGTCAGAAATTGCCAGGGCCTCTGAGTTTTGAGGCCCCAAACCAGTAAGCTTGAATCTACAAATTTGTTAGGATGTTCCTTTAAAGTGTAATGTTGTTTCCATAGCCTTGGACTTTCTGACACTGTGCAGCTGAATATTTTTGTTTACTTAAGTGCAGTGTGATTAGCTGTCCTTGAAAATATCATCTGTGGCAGTTTGATCGTGCAGCAAAATGCCAGGAGCCAAAGGACACAAGAACATCCACTATCCCCACCAGATATGCTTACACATTCTGCAGCAGGTATATTATTTTAGACTTTGGTTTGGGAAAATATTCCTAAGAAAGACAAATGAGAAAGATCTTTCTAGTTAAAAGACATTGTCCTGAGGAGATGTATGAGTTTATATCTTGGCATTTGCAAAAAAAAAAAAAAATGTTTAAGTGTGTATATTGTCCAGAGCCATGGCCTTAGGTTTATTCCCTCTGGAGTCCATCAACTGAACCAATATTAGACACCTAGACTTGGAAGGCCCAGTAATCCCTTTAACAATTTGAGTTTGCCCTTTAATTAGGTTTGCAAACTCCTTGAAATGTGGCATGACTCTTAAACTGCAGAATCCTCAGTTTTCAATATGAACATGCTTTCAGTTGGAAAAAAGATAGGAATTCGTTTACATACAATTTAAAATTTAGGTTTTACAGTTCTGAATGCAGAAGATGCTTTTCTATAGGTAAAACTTCTGAAGGGTTGATTAATTATTTGCCCTACATGGGGAATCCATATTTTAAATTTTTTAAAATATAATTACATGAGTCAGAAAATCTATTCAGATATGAACAACATGGCTCTTCTGTGATATTACTGCTGTTTTATTTGCAAGAATTTAAAGAAGTTCAGTGCAGCCTGGAAGAAGTCAGTCTTTTGATCTGATGGGTAAAAATTACCTGTGGAAATTTCATGCAGTGTAAGACTCATCAAACTAGCAATTACGTTTTGTGTTCCTACTTGAAATTTTTGGGAGGATTTTTTTTTAATGTTACAATTGCCAAAAAGTTTTTAAAGGCTAGACTGAGAATCAGAAAGCTTTCTCGGTTGAATTAAATTGAATGCTACAGATCTATGTCTGTTTTCCGTAGACTAATCTAGCAAGTTTGTAAAATATAATACTGTTAAGCAGACTGAGAAATTTACAGCTTGAAAGTCTGTTTGAGAACACCACAAAGTCTAACAGCTATGTGCACCCTCAAGCCTGCTAGTTTGGCTTGATTTATTCCTCCTTTCTCTCCTGTAGCTGTGAGTCTCTGGATACTTGTAACACACAACTTTGCACAGTTATTTAAGTACATAGCAACACACCATGGGCAAAAGTATAAATGAATAGAACACCTTGATTCAAGCACATCACCATCATTTTGCACAGCTTGTACCATCACAGAAGCAGAAAAGTACTTGGAAAATCTCTGCCAGGTATAAGCTGCTTTCTGCGTGGTCCAGTCCTTTGCTTCAGCATCTACCCAGTCTGTCCCAAAGTCTGTGACTCCAGCCACTGTTGCTATCATCCCATCATCACCAGAACAGAGGAGTTGTTTTTATGTCATATTTATTCTATAGTATATAGTACCTAACTATTTTGATTTACATGTAAAGACCATAATCTTCTCTCTCTGCCACCAGGAATCAACCTCACTTATATTTGATGCAAACATCTTTTTTTTCTCAAGTATGTTTGAGTAACAAACCGGCTCAAATGGTGGGCTGTCAGGACATTTGATTTATAAGTTTTGGCAAGTTAGATAAACCTATGTCATGAGTTTTAATTAAATTGTTTTGTTTTTACCAGATTTCCTATCCTTGTATTGATTGCTGCTGCTCTGCTTTTTTATTCCTCTTAATTTCTCCTCAGTAGCATTTTCTACACTGTAATGATACTCCTCAGTGCTGAAAAAAAGCATATATGGAGAATCTCATCATTAAAATACTGAAAAATATTAAATGAAATAATGCATCAGACTGCATTTTTATTCATAGAATTCTCATGTTTATTACCTAGGGATGTTACTCAAAATTGTAACATTTAATCAGAAAAGGCAGACAGGTGTCTTATCTGAGTCTGTATATCCTTCTGTCTAACCTTCATATCTGGACTATAATTTTGTTCTATACATTTGTGATACAATTCATGTATTATATGGGCACAAAGTGATGTTGACAGGTACAACTGCTACTTGACAACTTGTCCCAGACATTAATTTCCTTCTGCATTAAAAAAAAAAAAAAGTGCTACCTGAATATCCTCAGGACTTTCTCTTGCAAAGATTAATGTTTATAGTGGTTGGTCCAGAGAAATGCACGCCAATCAATCATGGTTCTTAAAACAGTTTAATATAGAAGGTGTTTAACAAAAAGTCTTTCCTCCAAGACTGTTTTCAAACCCTCACCGAAATGGCATTCCTTAAGGAATAGCTTTGAGGGAATAAAGTAATCATATTCAGGAGAGAGGATTCACTGGCAGATGAGAAAAACAATTAAGAAAAAATTGAAAAGTGACCACAAACAAACAGGATGTTCTATAGAAGTATAATTTGAGATATAGAACTGTATTTCCTACGTATGACTACATACCATTTTATTTCAGGAAACCAAGGTCTTCTCAAGCCTGATTTTTTCCAAGCAGGGATTTCTCTGCTAGCTGCTCTTATTCCTATATTGCAGCATTTTACATATCTAATGGTTTCTATATTTGTCACACCATTTGCAAGCAGCTGTACTTTTTGCACCACGACTTTGAGTTAGCTAAGAGTCAGAGACACCTTTAACACAGGATTGCTGTGCAGAAAAAAAGACCAGATATGGTTATTATTAAGCAATTACAAGCCTGGATGTCTCAGCAGATCACCATGATCACAACCCTGTTCTGTCTATTGATGGCAATCATGCTATCTCTTGCTGTGATCTTGTTAGAGCTCATAAGCAAAGCAGAGTGGGGCTTGTAAGGCAGCAAGATGGATTTACTTGGAAATAAAGCAGAAAAAACCACAATATGAATTGGCAATTGAAGAGGTAGCGTCTCATACAGTCAGCATTGCCAGTATACAGGATTTTATCCTGAAGCTTCTGGTAGTGGAATTTTTATTGTCTCTTGAATTTCTAGGCTACTAAGGAAAAATACGTTTAAATTTAATTAAGGAGATTCTAGATAGTAAAAACAGATTTGAAAGATATCCCATGTGTACATGGTAAGATGGTAAATGCCTTTCTATGTTGCTGCTCTAAATACTTGCACATTCTTGATGTTCGGCTTGCAATCTTTGAATACCTGGGCAGAAATGGAGCACTCCACAGCAGTACCCTTATAATGGGGGACAGCTCCACAGAGCTCAGCCCGTTATGGCAGTTGTGCTTCTGACCTGAGAACCCCCCACCTCTGCCAGGAGTGAAACACCTGACCATCCTGTGCTTCAGGAGGACCTGGGCAACAGATTCTCTGTGCTGAGGAAGTCAAAGGCTGTGCTTTTCTACAACATCAAGTTTTTCTACAATATCAGTGAAAATATACAGTATTTTCTGTTGCCATAGGAAAAGCATCCCTGCACTTTCCCATGCCTGCTGCTTCTTATCCTCACATCATTAGCTCCCTTGTACTAAGTCAACCTCCCGTCAGCTGTACAACAAAGGATTTGAGATCTGAAGTGGGTTAGAACACATCACATTTCGGGGGGTAGGGGGGGGATGGGGGAAGAGATAAAAAATCATAATTAAAAAGAAGATAAATTGATTTAAAACAGTTGAAGAGTCCCAGAAACCTTATGGATTTTAAAAATCATCCTCAAAAACTTCTTAAACAGTGATAACAATAATGACTTGTCTTAACTGAAGCTATGTATAACAGACTTGGAATGAAAGGAAAAAAAATGGCAATAACTGAACGCTCCTTGGAACACCCAGGAGTGACTTATCATCTAACTGGGTCTGACATGTGGGATCAGAGATTGAAAAAGAGGTTGCTCTGCATAAATTGTGTGTGCACCAGCCGGGAGGCAGTGTGAGTGGGTCGCCTGGTGTACCCGTGCCAGACCTGATGGGCCTGCTGAGAAATGCTTTGCTCTCAGGCAAAGTGCTGGAAGGGTTCTATCAATTTTATTGAATTTATTTTAAAGGTTTTTGAGACATAATTTCTCTGTCTTTTCTGCAAGCCAATTCATTCTGTGGTTGATGGTGAGCACAGCTGAATAGTGTACATTAGGCCTATAGCAATATTAGGGCAAAGGTTTACCAAAGAACAATGTAGCTACAAGAAATTGAAGGTGCCTTAGTAAATACTGGAGGCAAAAGAAGTCCCAAAGCAAAAGATTTGGTGAACTAGACAAATCCTTTGTCACTTAACAGACTGCAGCATTCTTTCATGTAGTAGAAAAAACTTCAGAAATCTGGGTAAATAAAAGATACGAAGCCCTCTCCCACAGTTTTGGCTTTTCTATTCCGGATTAAAAGATTGAAGTGTTAGAATGATCACATAAAAGTTTTCTATTTGGCATGTGGCAGATTATCCCTTTGCCAAACATAAATACATAAAGATCTCTGCAAAGACTTCATCACAACTTGGCAGTAAAGAAAAGCTGAGTCTTTGAGGTGAGAGATATATGAGATTATTGCTTGGAGTAAGAGAAGCAAATCAGAAAAGGATGTGCTAGTTATCGAGATTTTCTGTACTTCCCCTTTGCAATCTAAATTACATTAGGTCTTCTACAGCCCTGGGGCAGACAAACTCTACAAAGGAATAAGAGGTCAAGCACAGACCTTAACTTTGCAAAGAGCTGCAATGATTTAAGAAGTTCTTAACTCAGAGGTGTTTCTTGGAACCTTTCTTCTGGGAATACTTGCTTCCCAAGCTCTTCTGTTGAACAGATGGAATCACAGAAGCATTCTCTGGGGCATTTAAAGAGGTGATCTGAGTTAATTTGCCTGATTTTGCCTGAATTGGATAATGAAAAATTCACCTCTTATTCTACCAGAGCTGAAAAACCTCTCAATTCCAGCTGGTGCATCCATGCAGGCCTGAGGCTCCAGGTGGCTCTGCAGGGGTGGGTCAGCTCTGAGTTTTGAAATACAGTTCACAGATTCACCCTAGGTCATCAGCAAATCAGAATAAAATTTGATTTTGTTAATCAGAGATCATTCATTTTCTTGGTTCAAACACTGCACTGAAAAAAACAGATCATCATTTAATTGTTAATGGTTTTGTCCTTTGGGTCTGTCCCTTGAGTTCCTCTGTTTCACACTTGCAATTACTTTCCATATATATAATTGGTTTTGAATCTTCTTGAATGACAGTGAATATTGCTTCCTCTTAGACCATCATTATACTAAAATTAGTTCATCTTAAAACTGTTGAAACTCACATGAAAAATATGTTTTTAATATAACTGTCATTGCTCACTGCAGCTTGATTTTAATTTGGGGTCTATAATGATTCAAGCATTTAGCTATTGAGACCATGTCGGAAATTACCAGAATAATGTAATGTACAATACCTAATTATATATATTTTAATGCTTAGGGGTTTTTAAGTACCTTTACAATAAATTAGAAGAAAAGAATAAAACGTATTTCCCACATACAAAAAGATACTAAGATTGCATTTTCTTTCTCTGGTGCTCATACTGATTACAAAAGCTACATCAGTCAGGCCTTTGGGTGCTTCAGAGCCAAGCAAACAAGATTCTGTTTGCAGCTGTGCCAAGCAGAACAGTGCCATCTAGTCGTCTGCGAGGTGGTGATTCCCAGTGCTGTGCTGTGATCTGTCCAAGTGCGGGCTGTAGTTCTCCAAAAGGTCGGTTCATTGCTGTTATGACTTGGTTTTAAGGAGGACTTTTCCTAAAAACTGCTCCTACACCAGCGGCAATGAGGTTGTTCCAGACTAATTTTTGTTTTGCACTGTTTGTGGAATACCCTGTACACAAAGAAAACAGAGCTGAAAAATAGTTCACAGAGTTTTAAATAGGTGATTTGAGTTATAACCAAGTATCATCATGGCCCTGCCACCTGATAACACAAACTAGATTTGCTCCTATGAGCTCATATTTTTTTCAAAATTTTTTCACCTTATTGGGTAAATTACTTTCCTTTAGTTAGCAGTCCCCTACAAAACAATTTATTATCCTACTACAGAAATGAGGAATGCATTACTTAGGGAAGTATAGAGAACTAAGTGAACCTAACTGATAACCTAACTGATAACACTAACTGATAACTGATATCAGTTAGTGAACCTAACTGATAGCTCTAAAAGGCTGGAGTAGAAGTTTCTGTAAGAAAGCCCAAAAGCTGGAATCACTCATGTGACACAAGTACAGATATTTATTTTTAACTTTGGAAGGTGCAATACATCATAATAAAATTTTACATATAATTTGTAGTAAGGAAGGGACCCTGTGATTAAGTGGCAACACTTTATTTTTTTGTCAAGTGGAGATGGATATGGTAGGAAATAAATGTCCCTTGCATGCTGCAAGATCATATTCAGATTGGAAATCTGTATAGAGATTAATACAAACCTTACAATGCACTAAGTGATTTTTGCTCTCCTTTCATCTGGTTTAAGTTCAGAGAGTATACTGGGACCATCAAATTCAACAATTGAGTTAGGACTCAGATCTGAAAGCATTTATATTGCTTCCATCATGATGGTGCCCAAGAGCCTGAAGCCTTAGTTCAGAGTTATTTATCCCAACACGCATGACATTAGAAATAGCAGATTTGACACAAGGTAGGGCAGTGCTGAGTGCCAGTGCTGGAGATGTCCAATGAGAGCTATTATTGTGGGGAGACAACCCAAAGTCATCCTTGAAAAGTTAGAAAGTAGAGAGTGGAAGGTGGTATTATGGGAACGGGAGCTGTGAGGTAACTCCTGACACTGAAAATGAGGTTCAGGTGGGATAGACAGAGGCTGTGAGGAATCCAAAACACACGGTGTAGCTGGGGAGCATAAAAAGGAGAGTCTATGGAGAGACAGAGAGACACTGCTATAGCCACAAGCCAAGAGGGTGCTCCTAGAATAAAAATTTTCGTAGGCACAATTGGGCAAGTAGACACGGCAGAAATAGCAAAAAAAAAAAAAAAAAATTAAAAGAAATCACATGATGAATCATAAAAATCTGGCCAAATATTTAGCTGTAAGATCGTAAGAAATATCATAATTTAGAAATACTATTTAGAAAAACTGTTGGTGATTTGGGGTTGTTGCCAAAGGTGCCAGCTGTGCTGAGGACTTGACTGACAGTCCAGATGAAGGCAGTTTCCATGGCCATGACCAAAGGCACAGAAGATGTAAACACAGACAGGAGCAACTGCACAGAGGCAAAGGGCAGGCAGAGTGGGAGAGAATAGAGAGCTGATAGGAAGTCAGGCTCACAGATTTAAAGTCATAGAGAGGTAGAAAAAGTTGGTAAGCACAGGACAGGCAGTGGCACTGAGGTGATGTGGGTGATGGAGAAGAATCTGGTCATGAGGGGGTCACTCCCTGAGAACAAAGGCAGGTGCGTGGCTCCCATTGCAGCTGAGGAAGTTGTAATCAAAGCCATGGGCTGAGTGGGATAGTTTTACACATATATCTATCCAGTTAATTTGGGCATAAAGTGTTAGAGTGAATAGGGAGACATCAGACTGGTG
>VYZR01119523.1:2863-13014 GCA_013400675.1 Oxylabes madagascariensis | reverse complement strand
AGTGAACAGAAGTCAAAAGACAGAAGCTAACTTTGTGTTTATGGCTGTTACATGGTATTACAGAAAATCTCAAAGAGGTACACTAGAAATTATTGTTATAACAACATTTTCCGCCTTCATGGAATTCTTTCAGTGTCATAATCTCTCTTATGCCTACAGTTGTCTCTTTGATTCTCTTTACTCTGATGAATTGGATAAGCTATCTATTTAGGAACATTTCAGTGCAGTGCACTAAAAATTTGCATCTAAAAAGTTGTGCAACTAAACAGCTGCAACAAGAACTCTGCAACTTAAGAAGCTGTAAATGCAAGAAACCTTCAAAAAACTCTGTCTTGGATGGAACTGAAGCATTGTAGATAACTGGTGTAATTATTTGTCATATCTTCTGCTTGAGTGTTTTAGGGCAAGACTGATGGGAATAGAGTGCTTGTGTACTCCAGCTCTCTCTGACTATTTGGAAAACCCTTTGGTGATGCTGCAGTCAGTTAGAGATCTACAGACACGCAAGGCTGTAAGAAACCGAACAAGGTCTCACCATGTTCAACCATCCCTTAGTTAAAACCAACCCCAGCAAATATCTTACATGACTTTTTAATGCTTTTTACATCCAGAATAACAGACGTGTAAATTATCACAAGAAGCAATTTAGCCAGACAACTGATTGTCTCAGAACTATAGTTCTTGTATAGCAGGCTTTCCTGTCAAGTGATACCCATGGCAACTATCAGCAATTTACACTACCTACTTCCCTTGATTTTAGTGAAAAAAATCCTACAGACACTTATGGCCTTTCCACACATTCAGGGATAGCAGAAGATAAGTCTTATAAAGCAAGAAGATAAAACTCTTTTGGTTAGGTATGCTCCTCAAGAAAAGGGAAATGTGGGCAAAAATGAGAACAAAGACTAGATGTCCTTCCATATCTGACAAGTAGGTGAACAAGAGCAGGTGAAGGTACAATTTGGCTCTGTCACTGAAATCACTCACTTCCTGGCTTGAGATAATAAGCCCCCAGTTTGCACAAGGAGAGAATAAAATGTACCTAAAGAGAGTACCTGAGATCTCTTTTCACAGGGAGTGCTACTCCGAGTAAAATAAAAATCAGACTCATACTGAATATGGACTTGATCACGGAATCATACAATGCTAAGGGTTTGGAATACATCTTAAAGATCATCTAGTCCTGACCCCAGCTGCCACGGACAGGGAAACCTCTCATTAGACCAGATTGCTCAAGGACTTATCCAAACTGGCCCTGAAGAGCACTAGGATTGGGGCATCCACAGCATTCACACAGATTTCTCCCTGGGAAATCTGTTCCAGTACCTCACTATCCTCACAGTGATTTTTTTTTCTTAATATGTAACCTAAATTTCCTCTCTTTTAGTTTGTACCCATTATTCCTTGTCCTGTCACTATCCAGTTCCTGATAAAGAGTCCCTCTCCAGCTTTCCAGTAAGCACCCTTCAGTTACTGGAAGGTTGCTAGGAGGTGTCTCTACAACCTTCTCTTTTCCAGACTGANACTCAGACAGAAACACCAACTAAGTGTAAAATAAACATATTTAAGAAGGAAAATTTTACAGAAAGTAGAAAGAAAATCAAATTAACATTGAGGCAATTCCAATGGCTCTAAACAGGGATCCCTCTCCATTTCTGAGACAAGAACAACACTTGGGAGAGTAATGGCCTATATAACATAACATAACATAACATAACATAACATAACATAACATAACATAACATAACATAACATAACATAACATAACATATACAGTATAGTTAAATATTATTTTCTATTTTATATAGTATTTATTTATTTATTCTACTAATAAAACCATAAATTGTACGTCAATACATACCAATGTAATGACAAAGGATATATATATATATTTCAAAACTAAGCAATTGGAATATTTGGTTTCCATGTGTTGGTATATTCATTGAACTCTACCATGAAGTAGCTTTACCATAGTCAACAAAAGATAGTGTAAGCCATGAAATATGTATCAAAACTGTTGGTTCTCCTTGCACTTGGAAAATGAGAAGCTCAATTCTCCTTCTTGGAAATTCTCTGCAATGGATTATTGCCAGAAATGACCTAAAAGACATGTTAGCAGCACTTAACAAAAGGATTTCGATATGACCTGGTCTGTGACCCATTCCTGCTATCTGTGGAGCATTTCTTCAGAGGAAAAAATTATAGGAACTGTTGAAAGATGGACTTTCACATGTTTTTAAAATGAATACATTTCTCAGCTGCTTTTTGTTGTTTTGGTTTTGGTTTTGTTTCTGATTTTTTTGTTTAATTTTGTTTTTATTTAAGCTTTTATTTTCCTTTTGCTTAGTATAGAATATATGTCTGAGGTCTTCTGCTTTGTGCGAGGGCTGAAGATTACCATCTATTCTTTTCCAACACCTTTCTATGGCAGTAACTGCTGGCCCTGCAGGATTGTGTTTTCTCATTGCAAAATCATCCAAAGTGTTTGACAGAGCTGTCTGGGCTGCATGGCAAGTCCAGTGCAGAGCAAACACAGACAGCCACCAGCTGCAAAGCTGCAATGTGGGACAAGAGGAGACTGCATGGCTCTGACACGTACTTCTTCAGGTTATTTGTTATTTTGGGGGGTTTTTGGGTTTTTTGGGGTTTTTTTTTTAGTACTTTTTGACTTTGTCTTCCTTTGCACTTTTTTGTCCCCAGTGGCAGCAAGGCAGCTACCAGTTCTGCCATTCTCTCTCCACCACTCAGAGTTGGGAAGAAACTCCAGCTTCATTCCTCTCTGCACATATGATCCCAGGCAGCACTGGCTCTGTCTCTGAGCAGGGCCAGCGCAGAGAGGTGAGCAAGAAAAGCCTGGAGGTACTTATTGGTCAGATCTGATGGGGAACACTGACCTAATTGGGCTTCCACCCCAAAATGTGCATGCTCAGATGTTTGCAGAAGCATTTTGGCTCCTTGCTGAAGTTAGCAGAATAAATGGGCTGATAAGTAATGAAAAGCCTGGAGAGAGGTAAAAGCGAACTTCTGATGGAACTTTTAAGAAATTCTGAAGTGAGACAGGGAAACTTTGCCAGGCAGGTGGATTTTGAAACAATTTTATGTTAAGCAGATTAAACATAAATCTATATAAAACCCAGTGACATAGGGAAGTACTGGAATTCTCATAGCATGGCGTGGCAGTGACATTTAATGTATTTAATATTTACAATAATTCATATAATTTATTGAATGCAGAAATTTTTAGGGTGATGTTCAATATCCCATTCCAGTGAGCACACTCGGAATGGAAAGAACCTGAGCATGCCTCTGCTTTTTCTGTTATTACAATGTCTCCACTACCAACGCTGAGATGGTGGTCCTTGATGCAGAGTCCTTCAGAAGACTTCAGTGTAATGTAACATAATGACACTACTTAACTCAGCCAAGCCAGTTTCTCCTGGACCTCTCTTTGTAAAACCATAGCCTCTCTTTCCACATACACCTCACAGTCAGTCCATGTTCAACCTTTGGAATCTTTCAAAGCTACAACAGCTTGTGAGGGCTTTTTACAGCGATGTCTGTGCTAAGTAAAACATAAAAAATATTTTCAGATATTCATATATTAATTTGTAAACTGCAATTATATATGACTATATATTAAAAAATGCATAACTATGTTTCTGTAAAGGTAATTTAATATCGATAAACTAGGCAGAAGGAACAATTATTCTCTGAACATTCAGCAAAAATGTAAGTTATAATATTCAGATGAACTTCCACCCTTGATGTTAAGTAACTGCTCCACACAGAACCTTCCGCAGAAGGCATCTGAATTCAGATGCAGAGCTCCTCAAAGCATATGCATTCAGTTACTTGCAACTGCATGCACTGCATTAGGTTAAGGTTCATGCGCACTGAATTACTACATGCAAAACTGCAAGTAAAATTTGATGCAAAATTACATTACCAGAAGTAAAATTTGTGGCAAGGATGATAACACCAGTCTCTTTCCTCCAATTTTATCTATTACAAATAATTTTTACGAACTTAGACAAATCATGTCAGCAAAGTGGCTAAACAGTGTGTGCTAATGTTCTTTCTCAATGAAAATGAGGGTGGCAATCTAAAAAGACACGTTTCCATGAAGAGGGTCTTTATTTAGATTGTCTTGAAAACATTCATCACACAGCTCCTTCTACTTTTTATTGTTACAGGAATTTAGAACTCTCTCTTCTCTACTAGAAGTAAATTTGGTTTCCAATTAGAAAATACAATCCATTCCAAAAATAAAGTACTTGAGGCAACACAGGCTGAGAGATTGGTGGTAATGTGGTTTAATAAATTAAGAACAAACCACAAATGTAGGAACCATTAAGTTTGCTTCATATTACAGGTGTGTTGGCCCCAGAAAAGTCACTTATATTCCCATGGTTTTTATTCCAGCCATCTATAATGAGATGATAATATGCATCTCAGAAGATTGACAGGCTGGTCAGACAGACATGGCTACCTACAGGTGAACTACAAAATAAAATAGTAAATAAAAAATAGTTTAGTCTCTGTTTTTCATTGTATTGGTTTAGCACGGATGGCAAAAAACCAATTAGTGATCTTCTTTGAAACTGAGAACCAGACTGACCAATTAGATACAGGTGTACACCTCTGGTTAACACGGCTTAAATTCAGGAGGATTTTGGGAGGCCAGTCCCTTTCTCTCCCAGCCTGCCAGAAGGTAACATCGTGTGGCAGCCAGGGTGGGCCGGGCCAGGTCCCGCTGCCTACCGGGCTTGTGGGCCAGGCCATGGCCAGGCCCGGGGGCAGCGAGGGAGGGGAGGAAGAAAAGCCCCAAGTACTGACATCTAGCGAGTGTTAAACTTGCCCCGGCAGCTGCTCAGTCACTGGCTGGGCTGGGGGGAGATGTTCCCTCCCCCCTTCCCGGACCCCTGGGAGCATCTCCATGTTTGAGCCCAGATGAGACCTAGGGGTGGAGGGGGAAGGCATCCATCAGTCTACTTAACCACTGTGATCCTGGCCGTCATTTCTGGGCCTTCCCCTACCAGCAGGGCTTCGAGATCCTTGCGGCTGCTGCCCAGCAGAGATCACATCACCATCTGCAGGCCCAGCGAGATGGTAACGCTTTCCTTGACAAATGAAACTTCTAGAGCACTAATCTTCCTCCGAGTAAGAGGAAAGGGACAGAATGAAACATGGAGAAACACAGCATGGGACTAAAGTCAGTGAAGAGTGAGAGAGTAGAAATCCTAATTGAGAGGCGATGGAGAAGGTGCCTTAGTTTCCTTGGGCTGAAAGTCTTTATGAGCCATGGTAATGAACTGTAATATATTAGAACACCCCTTTAAATCGTGGAAAATATGAACTGGGGGGATGGATTGAAACAAAGACATTTGTGATGGACTAAGTGAATACTGATCTTATGAGAAGCTGTGATCCCATGAGAAGTTTGAACAGAGAGAGACAGAGAAAGATAAGAAGTCCTCTGCCCCAGGGAAGAAAAGAAATTTCTGTTCCATGAGAAAAGAAATTCCTTTGCATTTGAACTGTCCATCTTTAAAACGACACCTGAGTTATGTCCATGACCCATATGCAGCTCGGGAAAGCTGCCAATGGGAGGGACCTCACAAAAAGCAGGTTCCCGGGCAGTTGTTTCTTTGTGAGAATTAAAACCCACAAGAGAACTGTTCTGTGTCATCACTGGGGAAATTCCATGGCAGACTACAAGAGACTTCTCTCTCCAAATGAACTGATGAAAGAGTATGTTATGAGTGCAACTGACTGAAAATCCCAGGTTTTGTCTCTTTATGTTGTTAGTGGGAAAGCGAACACCTGTCGGGGAGTGCCTTGAAAGCTTTCATTTTAATTCTTATTTTTATTTCCCTTCTTTTGGTGTGTGTTAATAAATCTACCTGCTTTTATTTTTAAGTTAGGCCTGTTTTGCCTTCTTTTCTCCTAATCCTATTCCACAGCGAAAAAAAAATTTATACCACTACACTAAATTTAGCAAACAGAATTCGGCAAACGCGAAACCACCACATTCATATATCATTGTAACCTGTTGTGATGATTTGCACAAGCTGAAAATGATTATTTGCATGTTCTTTGAAATTTCTTTACAACATATGAACTTAAAATTTATATTACATTAGTGCAAATACTACATTTCCAAGTTTTTATTTTCCTTTTTTTTTTCAAATTTCTGTAAATTTGTCTACATACACCAAATAGTTATGCGGTTTTCTACACCAAATAGTTATGTGGTTTTCTACAAACATATTTGCTGAGAGGCAAAGCCATCAAATTTTTCATTAATTTAATTATTTATAAAGCTTTATAACCTACTCTAAAGAAACTTTTTCAGTTGATTTTCATACATCCTCAAGGAAAGTAGGACAGTTAAATTGTTTTTCCAGAGATTGGTATAATAACTTCAGGAAAAGATTAGCACACACAACTAGATCTTGGTTAAAATACTTTTTAGATTATTTCTTAGAGTTTAGAGTAGATTCTTAATTTTTAAGAATCACTGTCTAAAGACAGTGATTCTTAAAAAAACCTTCAAGTGGTCCAAAAATCTCATCATGACTCCATGGCCTCACTTGGAGCTTTGTGAAGGACTTCTACACTGTACTTATCTGCAAAACAAAGACCCTGTGGAAATGTGGATAGAAATAGTTTCTCCTTTTGAGATTACCTATTTCTTAGGGGAAAATGAAAAAGGATTATGATATAACCCAAAAAATATTGGGATGGGTGATTTCACACATTCCGTTTTCAATGTATACAATGTCTAGACTACATTTTTTAAAAATCCATGCAGAAGGGGGCAAAGATGATTAACAATGGTATTGTCTTTGGGATGAAATCACAGAGCCTAAACACAGAAATGCTGTATTAAGTGAAAGCAAGAACCTCACATGTTTCTGGTGAAGAATCCTCTGGAATCACATTTCCCTCCTTAGTGATCACATAATAAGCCTTTGGAAGTCAGTGTAATAAATTAGGTACCCAGCGGTAGAGTACTATTTTCTGTTCACTAAAGAAAATAAACCCAGAGAATTGAAAACAGATCTGTAAATACATATTCTTTTTATGAAGTAAAAATTTCTGCCATATACATTGGGCTACTTGGGTAATAATGGGAGTGACAGGCAAGCTAGTGTGAAAATGACAAAGCTTTAAAGGAAAGCAGTAGTCTTCATAGTGAGAATCACTGTTTTCCCATTACCTTTCAGAAATCAGTAATGAGAAAAAGGTTCTGCAAGAGTTGTTGGCCCTGCTTTACTCAGAGTGGAATCACTCTGTGTATTAAAATGCCAATTTTCTCTTTTCTGGAACTCAAAAGTTTAATCCCAGAGGGTTCTGGGGCATAAAAAAAAATTTCCAAAATATCCCACCAGTTATGCAGGGTATTTGAACCTATACAAGTCACAATTTTCACCTTGCTTTACTCTTTCATGTTTTTTGAAGAAGAATGGAAACAGTAGATTATGTGCTTTACACACAGTCATAGGCACCCACACACAGAAAATAAAATGGTAGCCCTTTCAAACTAAATCTCCTGATCACTCTCCTTTAAGATATAGCAAGAAAAAAAAAAATCAGTGTTTTTCCTAGTTTTGTCATTGAGGATCTTTGTTACTAAACTTTTCATGTCTCTATTGTAACAGCAAAACACATCTGAAGATTTAAACAATCAGCTGTCAGTACAAGTTGATTTGATGCTTTTTAAAATCCAATTGACTTTTGTAAAGGCAAAAACAAAAGAGCAATACTTGACATTTTGCTGAAAATAATGAAAATATAATGTAGCCATTTTCATCCAACTGTGATTAGCTCCAGCTTCACAGTTGCTCAACTCCTTCCAGACCCAAAAGATTTGCAGTCCTCATATGCATGAGGAAATCTCCCAAGAGAGCTGCTTCTAAGCAGTTATATTCAGATCTCACATCTAACTGTTGACATGTTCCCTTTTGGAGACTAAAATCCATCACCAAAATTCAATACAAAAAGGAAACACTGGCAACATTACATTCACATACTTTCAAGCAAACTGACTTATAAATTATTTACAACAGTTAACAGCGCAGTCAACTCATTCCTTAAATTCATGGACGTTTTGTTAACAGATGGAAACACTGAAAATCTTGAAGAACTTAGTGGTATGAAGTCACACCACACTTAGTGTTTCTGATCAGGTTAGATGTTTAAGAGTTTCTCCCACAGCTGTCAGTGCTATTAGATGCAGGCAAAGTGAATGTAGCTATGAAAGATGCTCAATGCTCTGTCTGTGCCCTCAGAACACACTGCCTTCTGAACAGAACCGAGATGCTGGAATTCAAAAAATTGTTCTTAATTAGACTAAGTTCTGAAAACAGACTGAAGTCACTAAAAAACTAGGGTATACTATTTTGCATGCAAGATGACACCAGTGTGATTATATTGGTGCTGGATCAAGGCCAATATGGACAAAGACAATGGATGACAGATAACATGTGAAATACTTTCAGGCTTCTGAAATAAGATTTTCAAATCCCTGCTCACTGCTCATGCNTACATTTAGTATGACAATGTCAATGCATCCAAACCAGATATTATTTATAAGTATCTGATTTTTAATTGTAAAACTGCTATCAAACTAACAGGCTTCTATCTCTCAAAATCAAAACGCAGTTAGAATATAAGATGTAACTCAACCATTGTTGTAGCACAAAAAAGTTTTGCTGATGTAGAGAAGTCTCCCAGCCTTATTTCATGGATGCTTTCTTCAATTTATTCCAAACCACTTTTGAGTTAAAAACAACCTATTTTCATATCATGCCATTGTTTCAAAGAGACACTGTTTCTTTTGGCCGGTTACCTTCTCTTTAGTCCACACCAACAACCAGGTCTTAAGCTGCACCAGTGGAGTTTTAGGTTGGGTATTAGAAAGAAGATTAGAAGTTCTTCACAGAAGGAGTGATGGGGCATTGGAATGAGCTGCCCAGGGAGGTGGCGGAGTCACCATCCCTGGACGTGTGTATGAAAAGACTGGATGTGGCATTCAGTGCCATGGTCTAGTTAACAAAATGATGTTGAGTCATAGGCTGGACTCGATGATATCAAAGGGCTTTTCCAGCCTTTGAGAAAAGGTTGATTCTGTAATTCTTTAGAGGAAAGCACTTCTAAAAAGAATCCATTTTTGGCCAATTTTGTCCTGGTTTGGACAACTTCTGATTCGTTATTTCCTAGGCTAGCAAAGTCATTACCAACTGCATTTCAAGAACTGCTCTGTCCTTACTGTAAAATAAGCATTTTGCAGCATGTGCATTTAGATTAGTATCAGTGCTTTTTTTTTAACTGCAATTAGGAAAAGCTGCCAGAGATTGGTCTCATGGATGGCTTCAAGGCGATTTTAACTGTGTCTAGCTGAGAAAATTTGTTAAGTCGTCTCTATTTTTCTGAAGTTTGGAACTCCTTNTTTCAGGCTTCTGAAATAAGATTTTCAAATCCCTGCTCACTGCTCATGCTTTTTTTTCCCTACTGCTAAAATATACAGAATTCATCTCTTGGACCAATGGGCTTAGAAATGTCCACAGGACCCCAAATAATGCATCACAAATACCCTTTACAATAGCCTTTAAATTGTTCTTGTTTACAAAAATGAGAATCATATTTGCTTCTTTCAGACCTGTATTATGCTGTTGATTTGCATTTGTCCTGAGGTAAGTGATACACTCATCCCAGCTTGTTATATGTATGTACACATATACATAGCTTATCAATTTATAGCAGAAATTCTTTCACTACTTGTATAGTAATGCATAATTCTGCACTTAGTATGGTTGGCTCTCATATAATGTCTATTAAGTTATTTTGCAGACTAAAGCTCATCCATTTCATTATGTAGGATACATCAGTCCTCTGAATAAACAATAATACCTAAATCTCTGTAATAAAACAGCTATACTAGCATTTCTTCTGCCACGTTCACAAGGAAAATTCAAGTAAAAGTTAGTATCAAGATCTATGACTTTTTATATTTTTCTCATTTTATATTAATCATATTTTTTCCTTAATTCTTAATCCCTCAATTTTTCTGAGAAACTGTATATAAATACCTGCCTACAAGCTGAACAGATCTGCTGCTTTTATTTTGTCCAGGTTAGCAGATAATG
>VYZR01119515.1:3346-36987 GCA_013400675.1 Oxylabes madagascariensis | reverse complement strand
GGTATAACATGATTTTGATCTATGGCACAGCCTCCTTAAGGAGATCATTGCAGGAGTGCTTTGCGTGTGGTGGATGTGTGAGGTGCAGATGAGTTTTGTGGCTGACAGCAGCAGTCGCACCTTGACTCATGCAAGGCTTGTGCTGTAAATTTTCTCTGAGCTGCAGACACATCAGCAGTGCCCCTTGCATATCTAAATATTCCATTGTGCACGTGTGCTGCCCGCGCTGCCTTTCTGAGAAAATTGTTTTCTTTACGTACCAAGACTCTTCCCACACTTTAAGTATCAACAAATGGTTTGTTTTCATATTTTCATGGAGGAGGAGAGAGTTGACAGACTGTTGGTCTAACCAGTGTGTTGGAGGGGTGGCAACTCCACGCTCCAATCCACTGATCCCTTTGGAATTCTATAAAATGTCAAAGATGTACATAAAGCTTCTTCTTTTCCGGCACAACTCAGTGTGTGGGAGCAATCCTTTCCTGTCTCCATTCCACATATGCCTATCTACTAATGCATCTGGTGGCCTTTCTTGCTCAGAGCCATCTTACTTGTTATCAAGGGCCTGATCTAACAAAATGCTGAATTGTGCCATCAGTTTCTACTGACACCATACCACAGATTTGGGCCTTGAGACATTTCAAGGAAAGGTTACTTTGATTGGGAACTACAGTAGGGGTTAACAAGTGAGTATTAATACTGTGGTACTGGACTCCTGGTACATTATGTTATTCTTCCTTCCCTTTCCACGAAACTTGTCCTGATTTCCACCATGCATCTGGCCTACCGCTTCCTCTCCAGATACCCAGTGATCAAAAAGAAAATGTGTCATTGTCATGTCAAACATCCTTGTCTGTACAGGCTGAGAGAGCAGGAGGCCCAGAGAGAGCAGCAGCTCAGAGTATACTGGTGTATTGGGGCAGGACAAGAAGTCTTCCCTCCTTGGTTAACACAGGTTGATGGGGTGTCACAGCTGTGGGACTGTGAGATTTCCCTGTGAGTTATGTCAGGATTGTGTTCAGCCTTGGCGTCTTTTTTCACTAGACACTGAAACAGAGGTGGAGCAGGGGTGTTGAGTGTTACCCTGTGGTGTTTCTCTTGGCAGGTTGGTCTGTGTCACTCACTGCCTGTGGATTCGAGAAGCCATGGCAAGCTCACAGGGGAGGAGGATGAGACTGGATGTTTGCATCCTACAGTGCTGGCACCAAGGTGTTCAGAGCCAACAACCGTACAGCCTGTAACAGAGATACTAAAACTGGCATCTGCCCTTTGTTCAACAGGTTAGATGATCTGGCTCGCATTACTGAGGCTGCATCCAAACAAAGCTAGAGACAACACTATAACCCCAGCCTTCCTGCTCCCCACCCCTCCAGCACTCTTTAGCACCAGGCAGGACAGTAGAATCACTGGGACAATTTGCATCCAGGATGTGCAGTGCTTTCCTCGGCTCTCAGTCTCACAGCCTCTTCCTTTCTGCCATGTTCTCAGCGTGAAACTGGGAACAAAGGGCATCTGGAGGCCTGCAGCGTGGCTGCTCCCTCCTGTCTTCACAGCAGGTGAATGGAGGCATGACTGTTCTGTGTCGGAACTAATCGGTGGTCACAGCTGCCTCCCAGGCTCTGCTGGATTGTTGTGCCCTGGAGAAACCGCGGCACGAGCAATTGGAATGGGATGCTGTGCTATGTGGAGGCTCATATTGTGCCAGGCTAAGCAATTAGGGCTCGTCCACTGAATAAAGCAAACTGTGACCAGGCTTCTTGGCACTGTGTGACTATTGTACGGCAGATGGTACACGGGGTATAATGGACTAAGAAAATATTCTGAGTGGGGAAAATGTCACAGCTAAAAATGGCACCACAGCTGACGTTGCTCTGGAAAAGCAGAGGCCAACTGAAAAAGCCTTTTATGCAGGCAGTGGGTACCAGCAAAAGATGAAGACAGTCATAAGACTTTTTCTTTCCTCCCATTCTGAATCAGTCGATATGTCTCAGACTTTTGAATTGTGACCATGTAAAGATAAGAGGTGAAGAGTGCATTTCCTTGTTCTGTTTTTAATATGTGAATACAAATTGAAAATGCAAACTGAGACATCAGCTTTTTCCACCGGGGGAGTTAACATGGTCCCTGATGAATTGCCACGCACTGAGTGGGGTCTGAGACAAAGCCATCAGAGAGCATTATTACTAGACAACACAAAACTGACCAGTTCTGTGGATCAAATACAATTTGCAAGGCAGAGGGAAAGCCCCAAGCTGGTTTAGGAAACTTAAGAAGGTTGAACAACTGTCCAGTACCGTGGAGGTACTAGAAAGTGTAATCTAAAAACTACAAGAAATGCAGAAAGGCATGCCAGAACTCAAAATGTGCTGATGTCGGGACTTTGGCAAACATTGTTAGCCCAGACAATGCAGCATTTGAAAGAGGGATGTAAAAACACCCACAGGTTGTATTATTTGCTGGTGGAATGCAAAGAGTATAGGTTGGACTGGAGGATAGTGAGCTTCAGGAAGAAAGAAAAAGTGGATACTGCTTCAGCCGAAGCAAATCCCTCCTAAGCCACATAGTTGTGTTAGCAGAGTTAGCCAGTGAGTCACAAGCTGATACAAACCACAAATATAGGAACATCAACATAGGCACAGTGCTGATATGACTGAAGAGAAACAGATAAAGCCTAAGTGATGGTGGTAAGGGTTGCAAATTGACAATCTTGGTAAGTTGTGAGTGGGCTCTGTTAGTTTGCTGGTGCAGATGTGGGGAGGATACTAATTGTTATGGGAATCTGGGACTTACCTACTTGCTGACCTCCTCAGGTGAATGTGCCATTAGAGAGGAAGGAGGCAAAAAAAAAAAAAAGAGTGTGTGTTCACAGATCAGCAGTATTTGTAACAGCACCAAACAGAGACAGCCCTGCTGTCCCATACCATTAGTATAGCTCTCCTTGCCCTGAGGCAGAAGTCTGGGGAGAGACAGGCAAATTGATTACACTGTGAATCACAAAATCAATAAGGGAGTTAACAGCATAGATACCCATTTGCTTATTGTTCTGAGAGAAGGAAGAAATCCAGAATTATCCACTTCATATATGAACTCAAAGAAATTTAATAAGCATCTAGAAAGGGAGCATTTTTCCATGACCTGGAAGAAAAATGCTTGAAGAATTCAAACATCTTTTTTTAAACTTAGAGCACTGGCAAAGTTCTGAAAGCCTAAAAAGAGTGCATACATGCATTTAAATCTTGTGCATTACTGGGACACTGCTTTCTCAGATAAACACTGGGACTTGGACCTGCAGCGTGGCCCCTGAATGACTGAATGTTGGGATAGGCTTGTTTGTGCACCATTCCCCCTTCCCTCTCTTGAAGTCCTTGTTTTCATTAAAAAAGAGAATAGCTGTGCAGGCAGGGAGAAAGCCAGAATGGTCTCCATGGATACTCCCTTGTATTATGGAGTATACTCATCCTGATAGCCTTAAGATGCCACTAGGGATTTCTTGGCTCCTGAGAAGTTTCACCGGAAAATGCAAAGAACAGTAAATGGTAAGGGGAGCAAATGTTTCCACAGAGCAGTGCTTTGGCAGCCTGGGTCACTGCCTGTGTCTCCTTCTCTCAGAGACAGTGGTGAGATCGATATTCTACTGTGCGATGCAAGCTCTGGGTGGCCAGGCCTGTGCAGTGTGCAGATGCTGAGGAGCACTGGCTGTGCATGGTTGGGAAGGGAGCAGTGCTGCACTTTTTGGGAGGCTCCTCTGCAGAGTCCCACGTTGCACAGAGTACATGGCTGCAGCCAGCAGACTGCACAAGGCAGACCTCTGTGCCTGCTTGGCTCAGGGAGATTTCTGAACCAGGAAGAATCAAGCCCATCAAGAAGTCATCTCCTATCCAGCCCTTCCCCCCTTTTTCCATAATGTCCTTCTTTGTTATCCTCCTACCTTAAGTAAATTGACTTGCCTGGCTTTCTCCCTTCAGTGATGCAAGCTACCATGTAACTAACACTTGTTATCTGTAGGTGATAAACATTTCCTTCCTTCTCTAGCTTATTGTCTTTAGACTGCAAATATTGGAGGGCAGGTTTGATTTCGTGTATGTTTACATGGTACTTAGAACAGCAGAATCCAAATTTGGGCTGAAACTATTAGGATTTAGTCACCATTATTCTTATTTATAATTTATAAAAGATAAGTTCTACTGGTAAATGCTCTGTAAAAAGCACTGCTTCCTCCACTGGCCTTGGTTCCTGCTGTGCCTCATTTGCGTTGAGGATGTGTTGGAGGAAATTGCTCTGCACACAACATGGAGTAAATTGCACTTTATTATATCCTTATTTAACATCTCTCTTTTGTTTTTCTTTTTTAACTTCTTCTTTTTCTGTTAAGCCCTCACAAAAATGTAGACAATTCACATTATTTTTCTTATATGAGCAGTAAGAGCCTTGTCTGTCATCTTGTTCTGCTGACTAGTGAGTTCAAACAGTTTCACATCACTCTTCAGATACAGCTCAGCTGAGTATGCCATCCAGCCTCTTCCCTTCAGCCATTTGCTCCCATCTCAGCAAGTTCTTAGTCTAAAAAAGATCCTAAATTGCATTAATTGGTCTGTGAGCCGACATACAATGCAGCCTGGTTTTTGAGGCTGCATAGATAGAGGGGAAACCTCATTCACTGTAAACTAATGTTCTAATTTCTTTTAGCCAAATGGTGCTAACAGATACTTGTGCAAAGAAAGCACCTGTGCTCTGTAGGTCCACGCCCAGTGTTTATTTCCCAATTTTGGGTCATGTTCCCTTCAGAAAGTAGGCGTGAGAGGAGGAGGAGCCCAGCTGAAGAGAAGAAGTGAGAGATTTAAGGAGAGGAGAATTATGTTTGAATTAGTCTGTGACATGTATGAGAAAAAACACAGAGGCTGGTGGTCTTCTGCTTTGGTTCCAAAAATCAAAACCTGTGGAATCTTTAACCAGCAGTGAAGCACAGGTAGAGTAAATCATTGCCTAGAGTGTTGATTTGGTTGAGGATCCTTACTATGAAATGAACACAAAGGTCAACAGTGGTGCAAGATAACATGAGTGCTCCTGCTATCTGTTCTCCAAACAGTTTGCTTTATTCCTTAGTACAGGATTTTCATAAAGCTGTCTAGGAAATGCATGGTAGTGCCTTACACACCGAAAAACTGTTTGGAGAAACTTAAACTGCAGGTCCCAGCCTCAGTTTCTTGAGGCAGAGGAGGATTAAGCAGTAGAGAGTGATGGACAGGCTCACTAGTGGGTTTGTATCACTGAGTTTAGATACTGAGACTAGCTAGGGCTAAATGGCTGCAAGGGTATAGACAAAGAAGAAAAAGCTGAGTTAAGCAGCTCTGGATGTATTTTGGTCACTCTTGCAGTCTGTTTAGGATATGAGAAGAGGACCAGAGGGAGGTAGGCTCTGGTTTTCCTTGAGGCTGGAGTTCCTTGGCTGTGTTTGCTTGCTTTCAGCTCTGTTCTATGTGCTCTTAGGCAGAGCGCAGCCTGTGTGTGAGACTCGGCTGAGAGCTTCAGGCAGTCAGAGGTGACTCCCTTCTTGTTTTTTCCAAGCATCTCTATCTGACTCAAGGCTCTTGATATAACATACCATACAGTACTGTGAGGCTCAAACTCCTAATCAGTATAAATAGTAAGGATTGCTCACTTGACATGACTTGGCTTCAGCTCTCAAGAAAGCTTTCATTGTCTTGCTTTGAGTTCCTCAAGTCCCTACAAAAAAAAGTCGCTCAGCTGGCCTTAAAGTAGGGAACGCATGCAGCAGAAGAAAGACAAAAACTCAGTTTGGACATGAGTAGAAGAGAAAGTAAGCAAGGAGTGTGGAAATAAGGCTTTGCGTGCAGTGTCAACTCTCTATGCTGTCTTCCCAATATGCAGCCCACTCTTATTGTTTTGTTTTTCTTCTTGGAGTCCTAGTTCAGGCTGTTGTATTACGGACTCAGTTCTCATTACCAGAAATACAGCCTCAGTTACCAATCCTCTGAGTTGCAGAGCTTGAAACAATGGCATGATAGTAAGACCCCTGAATGGAGAGTCTACTGTGAATCTATTTTAAGCCATTTTGGAGGAGGAGGAGGGTTTGACAGGAGGAGGATATTTGGTTATATTATGCAGAAGCTGCAGAATTCTCTTCCTTCTCTTCCCCCACTTACAGTTCTTGTAGATGAAGAGGTGGGAAATGTACCAGATTACCTGGACTTCATGGGGGAAAGCTATCTAAGATTTCTTGATTTAAAAACTGCTGGACTTTTTGTATTGTGACAGAAATACTTTACAAAACTCTGTTGTGTTTATTGTGCTTATAATTTTTAAAGATGTCCTAGATATAATATATAGTAGATAGATAAAAAAGATATAAAATACATTTTGGATACTGCAGACGAGAATGCATGCATGTAATGACTGTTAGGATTTGCAGGATAGGAATCTAAATCAATAACTGTGTTAGAAATAATTAGAAGAGTGGTCTGCTCATCTGAGAAACCCCACAGAACTGCAGACTCAAAAGCAAAAAAGATAAAAGCAACTGTCTTTTGAACTTCTCAATTATTTTTTTATTGCTTGTACATTTGTGTGTAAGATAGCTGTGAGACCATTTTAGTGCATCTTTTGGAAGAAAGGTCAGTTTTAAACCTGAAATTTTCTTTCTTGCTTGCATTTATTTTTCCCCCTCAGGGTGTACAGGTGTTCCTTTGCTGTCTTTGTACCTGCTCATATTGCAATCTTCCATGGCAGTGCTTGGGGCAGGGGTGGTGGCAGCAGCAGCAGCCTGGCTGTGGGTCAGGCTTTGGCAAGCACACAAGGAGGTACCTGGCAGATCATACATTTGTCCTCCACCTCTGCTTTGAAACAGGCAGTGGCATGGCTCTAGCCAGCGTCCCTTCAGTCGGACCATGTGGATTTCTGAAAATAGCGATTTAAAGTGCCTGGCTGAAAACCATAATTTAGTAGAGAAGTATTTCAGTGTTCTTACTGCATTATGCCAATGTAAAGAATTCTGGCAGTTCTAATAATAACCTTTCTTTACATAGCTTAACAAAACCTTCCAGTCTTTCTTTTCTACTTTTTTTTTTTTTTCCCAGGCAGTTCCTAATTGTAAACTATGTAATGCAACTTTCAAGAGAAACTCTTTCTATTTTTCTACTGACTAGAAGAATCAATGTTCTTTATTGTGAGACCAGCCTCTAAGTATGTAACTCCTGAAAGATTGAAGTTTATTTCTTATATGAAAAAGTGAATTGAGATCAAGAGTCCAGATTTCAGAGTTTTCTTTATCCTAAGTTTAAAAGATCAGGATTGTGGAGAGGTAGGAAGACACGAACTAACATTTCAGAGGAGACTTTTGAACTCTGAATTTGACATTCATTGCCACTGTCCAAATCCCTAAAGGTTTTCTTATTTTCAACTATTCATTTATTAATTTCGTAGTTGAATTATCATAACATTAGGAAACACATTAGTCACACATCTGTTATCAGAGTGGTTCTATCAAAGTATGATTACAGTAATTTTTAAAATCAGAGCCTGTAAGTGAAGTCTGTAGTATCTGTTTTCATCTGGATAAAAAGCAGCGCTCTTTTTTGAAGAGAAATTGATCTGACTGCACACTTGGATATCAATTAGGAAGAAATTCTCACTGTAAAAGCACAAGAAAGAGTGGGCGGAAGGTTGTACATCTCTTTAAAAAGAAACTGTAATGATACCCTTTCCACAGTCATGTTAAACTTGCCAATTGAATCAGAGGATATCTGAAGAGAGATGTCTGAATACAGGCTTTTGGGTGTGGGGAAGGTGCACCAGAAAACAAGCCCTAATTGATGAAAGGGTGCTCTGCTCTGCTCTAGTAGTGAGATACTGTTAAATGTTAATGCAATGCATTTGTTACAGGTGAAGGTGTGATATGCAGAAGTTTGTACTCATTTATATATTTTTGGTAGAGAGCCTGCTTCCTTCTAAAACAGCTGCAGCTACTGTAACCCTGTGTAAAAGGTATCATTAGCTTAAAAGGAACTTAGAATGAGGCTGCTGCTTCCCCTATGGGTATAAAGTCAGATCCATCTTGCCCATCCTGCATGAGACTTAGGTATTTGAGTCTCAGGTGTGCTCTGCTGTGCTGCCTTCGTCTCCAGCCTTGTGTGACTGCAGTGGAGGAGAGGTCACAGTGTTATGGTGCAGCTGTGTTAAATTTTGGAGCCGAGAGATCTCTTGCTAGAAGGTGATTTTCTCTCACTAACTTCATACCATGGCCTTTCCTCCATCTTGCACTTGGGAGTCAACTTTGTGTCTTGCCATGTGATGCAACCAGTAAAGCCCTGTGTGCTGGACTGAAAGGAGAAGGGAAAGATGCCCATGGGCTCAGACCGACCAGCTATAATGTGTGAGTGGCTTGGAAGCAGTTGTCCATGGGCATACTCCTGTCCTTGGGGAAATACAGGGGCATTCAAGCTAACTTTATCTTTTTCTAGGTTTTGTTGTTTTGGGGTTATTTTGTCTGTACAGAGAGAGTTGTACCTCATTACATCATGATTTTTGCATGTATGCAAGTCATGACTAAACCCTTTGCTTCTGTATCATAAAATTACCCCTTGCTACTGACAAGGCAATGGGCAAGTGTCCTTTGTCATAAGTGAACTGAAGGAGATTGCTCTGCACCCTCAGTTTTTGGGGCTCTTCCAGCTTCAGTTTCCCCAGCTCTGGCATGTTGGACTGGCCCTTCAGCTAGGAAAGAGGCACAGCACCCTTGAACTCAGGGGAGCTCTACTAACCTGTGCAAATGGCAGATATGATCCATTATTGTCAGTGTTCCCAGATGGTGAAATGTGTCCAGATGCTGTTAGGGAAGAAGAAGCCACAGTTTTGTCCTAAATCTGTGTCTTTGTAATGCTATGGATGGGGGAAAAGGTGAAGAAGCAACTTGCCTCCTCTCACTTCTGCTAGTATTTACTCGTGGATGTGACAAGCTGTCATTTTCTAGTTTGTGTGAAAAGTGACACTTATTTCCCTTCCCCCCTTTGCAACCTTGCCAATGTATTTGCTGCATGCAGATATAGATTTGTGTTCATTTCCCTAGCAGATGTCACAGTGATTCAGTGCAAAATCTGCTTGGGGACATGATGATAATTGAACTGTCCTCCAGGAAGGGGAGATGATTGCGTGGGTATTTTCTGCTTCTGTTACAATAGTAGAGCTTTATATTTCAGATCCTCGATTCAGAGCTTTAATTTTCCATCTTTCCCAAGCAGGCTGGGTGAGATGTACTGACATTCAAGATGATATTTGGACTGTGCATTATCTAAACTGTTTAAGAACTGACTTTATATGCAATGCCATTGTGAAATGATAGTTGTTTGATATTTAGATGCAAGAAAGCATCTATTAGTGGCATGTAAATACTGCTGTTGTTTAAAGTAAAGTTTAATTAAGTGCTGGTTCCTGATACTCAAAATTTACTGAGAACACTTATCCTTTCTTCCACTTTTGCATCCAGTTTACATGTAAAAATAATTCACTGCCAAGGAAGTGGCTCAAGAAGGTTTGGTGTTCTTGTTATGACAACCCAGGGGCACCATTTCCCTCTTCAGAGTACAAGTTGATTATATAGCTGCAGCAAAATAATACAGGAGCCAAATTAAAAAAGTATAAAGCAGTAACTACCTGCTCACATTGCTGCTGCTATGCAATTGTTTGATAGCTGTATAATTGATGTGTGTGGCTGTGATATGCAATCTCCAGTTTGTGTGCATGCTTGGTGCCTGTATATTCTTCCAGGAGTTCCTGACTGCCTGCTATTTTCTGTTGTTATGAGTAGATGTTTACATTCAGTGCATCTCCAGCTGGCTCTTGACCAAGCCTTCTCAGAGCTCATGGAAATACCCCTCTTTTAATAAAGTTAATGTCAGTGGAGATTGCCATCTTCAACCATTTTGATATCCTTGGCACAAAGGAAATGCTGTTTCCTCCCTCTGGAGGATTAGACAGCATTAAAGCTGCTCCACCTGTGAGGAATAACACACTGCTGGGTGGCTGTTTTTTCTCCCCTTTCCCCCTTGAAAGAATTACTGCTCCAAAGGGGTGCCTGCAAGAGGAGAGCTGTACTGCAGACTGCCCGACATCTGCTTTGTTCCTTTTGCTCTGTCTGCAGAATGCCTGCACCTGAAAATCAGTTTCATCTCCTGCTGTTTGGAGAGGGTGTTCCTGTGCTGGTGTCCCACTGCTCATCCCGGCACTGTGCAATGGCAGTGGCAATACTGAGTCTGCCCCTGCTGTTATACTGGGGTGCCTCCCCACTCCTGTTTGCTGGGACTGGGGAGCAGTGTGGATGCCAGACTGCATTCGAGCAGCTTTTGTCCCTGTGCGTCAGCATTTCGTTTGCATATTGACAGGTTTCCCAATCTGCCTGGGAAATCTGACAGATGCCTTCTGGGTCCAAACCTTCTTGTGACCAAGGAGGCAGATCTCTCTCCTTTCTGGTAGGTTGGCTGTTGAGCGATTGATGTGCCGAACGTCTTCTCAGCTTATTTTGCAATGTGTGTATCCTTCTCCAAACAAGGGCTGGTTGATCCTCACACACCCATCAAACGCAAATCCCTTCAATACTTTCCTCCACGTTGATTTCCTAACTCCATTTGCTGAAATGGTCCTGACAGCAAATCACCAAGGCAGCTTTTCCTTTTCAAGACCTGAACACCTTTTTCACAAAACGTAATGTGAAAAACTTAGACAAATGAAGGTACCCTTTTTTTGGACATATGAAATCACATTTTTGACATATAAAATCTCACTGTCCTACCCAGAATCTCCCCCAGGTATTCAGCATACCTACCACTTCCAGGGAATTCAGATACTTTGCATCACAGGAGATTTGTTTGTGCCTTGGTGGCTCGACAGAAGTGTGGGTGCAGGGGTGTACATGTGGCTTCTGGTGTGAACAGCTCAATTGAAAGGAGTTATCCTGTGGGAGGGTAGGAAATAAAAGGGTGGGAGGAAATTGGAGGAAAGGCCAAGGAGCTGAAAAGGAGGCTCAGGGGTCACATTTTAGATCAGAGGAACACAGTCCCCAGTGTGGAGTGATTTGTGTTCATCTGCATCTTAATAAAGGACAATCTGTCAGGCTCAACATGATCCTATTGGACAGGATTTTCCAAAGGGCTGAAGTGTGTGCTCTTATCTTTTCCTGCTGTTGTGGAATTTGCTCCTGAGATATGTAGTGGCTGTTACATCTAGGAAATATATCTGCAATTTGAGCTGAAAAAGTGCTGTTCTGATATAGTTACTGGAACAGAATAAAGGAATTGTCATCTTACCTTCTTGTGTCAACAGAACAAGGAAAACAAAAGAATGAATACCCTTTTAGACAAAAGGGACTAGTTTTTTTAATCCAGCTACCTGCACAAAGTGAATCCCACTCTGGAGGTCTAGAGGGCATCTAAAAAAAAAAAATTCTGACCACTGGGGGTGTTGCAGGGAGTTTCAAAGTAAAATGTTTCATACCTGTCCCTATGACTTCTTATTCACTGGGATTGCAAAACTGCCCTCGTATTGGAGAGACTTCAGGGGAGAGGAATTTGCAGCTAGGGTTGAATATGTTTCCTGTGGCAAAAGAGACTGCTCTGTTCTGGGGAAGATCAACATATTCCAAATGCTACTGCAAAAGTTTTTCAGTCTCTGCAACAGATGAGCAAACCCAACACCCAAGTGGGAGGTGAAGTGATAAAGCTGCATCATTTTGACAAATGGTGGTGTTGAACCATAGCTAACGGCAACTGCTGTGTAGCAGTTTATACATGAAAGAAGGGAAAAAGAGAAATGAAGGATAAAAACAAATTAAGGAAGGAGGGAAACAATGGGTTAAATTATACTTGCAGTGGTAGAAAGAAGGGGAAGGTATTAAGACTGGGGAATAAACAAGGCTGAGCTGGATGGTGAGGGAGAAGTAGAGATGACAGACTTGAGGAGTGGGGAGCAGAGGTGAGATCTGCATTGCAATCCAAGGTGTTTATTAAGCTCTAGGAGATGTAAGGCATTTGGTCAGCTACTGCTGCAGCATGGTTGTGCCAGGGAGGCTTCAAAACCTGCCCTGTGTGACTGACTTTGGTTTCACAGCCTTGGTGCTGCTGCTACAAGCTGCTCTTGGGCACCAAGATGGAAATGCAGGGATGTGGCTCTGCAGCAGCATGCTCCTGGAGGTTATGGCATGGGAGAAGGCAGGAGAGGGATCACAGTTAATCACTACTTCTTCTCCTGACATATAAAGTTGGGTGCTAAAACAGACTCTGCTTCACTCCTACACACAATGTGCTCAATCATTCCATTTTTAATGTAACAGGAAGCACTGAAAAATATGATTCTGCCAGGGCAGAAAATCTAACTATTAATGCTGGGAGAGGGAAAAAAGGGGCTTTGTACACGGGAAGCATTTCACTTGTACAAATCTAAGACAGATATTTTTAATTCAAGTATTTTAAAGGTTTGAATTTCCTGAAGGGCACACTTGAAGTGTGGACTCTTAGGATCTTGCAGACATCAAATTCAGATTTGTTAAACTGACAAATTTTTCTGTATCTAGATACTTCATAAGATTATATTCTCTGGCACAAGGTAAAATAGGCTGTAACCAGCCTGGAAAGAAAACTGAAGAGGAGGATATAAAAAACATTTCTTATTTCTCCTGTCATTGCTTAGAGGCAGTCAAATGTGGTTAAAAAGCAAATAGACAGTACAAAGGCCTTTCTTAATATCTTGCCAATGAGACTTGGCTGTGGAAAGGCCTGTCCCCATCTCTGGGCTTCCCACGTCTCCTTCTTGGCTGCCAGTCTGCCTTCACAACTCAGAGGCAGGAATTCCCCTTTGGTTGCCCATCCCTGTCTTTCTTTTTCTCTAGATATAGACCATGATTCAGCCTTTTCTCTTTGCACTTGAGCTGTTCATGATGATAATGAGATCCCAAATCTTCCTGTAGCTACCTGGTCTACTCAGCCCTGTTTGGAAGCTCATTTTGAATAGGTATTTGTTTCTCTCATCCTCTGGGCCATGCTTTTACTTGAAATGTCTATGCTGTTTCCCTCTATTAATCAATTGGCACTTATAAGAAGTGGGATTTGTGCTGGAAACCAAAGGGAAAGGTTCTCCAGATAGCGGATGCTTGAAGGAATGCTCTGAGATCTCTGACAGAAGCTCAAGATTTTAATGTGTGTTCAGCAGCTTAAAATAGGCTATGAGTGAATTTCCTGCCTGATAACAAGATTAGTAAGAAGCAAAGTCTGTGGTTGGAGAGCCTTCAGCAATCACCTGGTTGCCTTTGCACAGAGCTGTGCTCCAGCCCACACACACAAGGTACCTTTGGTCCGCAGGAGACAACTCACTGCAGGGAGTGGGTGTCACAAAGCATCTGTCAGGACCATTGCCTGGGACCAGGAGGCACATGGAGACCCTTTCCTGGAGAGCTGGAATGTGCCAAGTGTGTAGAGTAGCCATGCCATGTGAGGGAAGGGTTGTGGAAATTGCCAGCCTTAAACAACCCTTCATGGCTCTCTCACAGAAAGTGCAGCAGACACATAAATACCCTGAACCAGACCCGTAGGAACTTCACTACCTGGAGTTTCTTGTTTGTCCTTACGTTTTCATAGGGACTCCTGCCTTCACCTGTCACTTTTGCATTTGGTATCATGAGCAGCATGGGCTGATGGCAAGAAATCTGGGAATCTTAATTTACCAGTGAGAAATCTACTGATACAGTTAAAGAGCCATGAATATGGAACCGGTCTGAACATAAAGCACACTACTGAAAAAATGAGATGTATTCTTGCACGTGGCTGACGTTATTTTGAGAGTCAGAGGTGGTTCTTTAAATAAGTGCTTTAAATGTGGTTTGCATAGATGTCTAACTATAAAGAATAAAAGATGAGGGTGGGTGGTTTTGTACTGAATAGCAATGATGTATCCACACCGCTGCAAAGCGTTAGTGAATTGTCAGGCTGGGTAGAGGAGAATGGCACTTGCATCTCATTTTGGCTCTCACGAGCCAATACCTCTTGTCCAAGGCCTCATTTTGAGTACAGACTAACACCTTTGCATTTGATCCTGCTGTCATTGAAACTGATGTGGGGCTGCTTATCAGGGAAAGCAGATAGCAGGACTGGGAACCTAGGTGGATATGACTTAAAAGGGTGCAGTATAGGGTTTTTCCCAGTTCAAGTATGAAGCACTGTAAAAGGGATCTTCCTTATCATTCAGCAGCAGATCTGAGGAAGAAGCTCATGTTACTCTGTTATTTTCTAGATCTGCAAAAGCAGCACACTCTGCGTTTTGGCCAGAGGAGCAGCAGGACTGCTGCAAGTGTAGTGTCATTGCATGGATGGTTTTTTTCAGTGGGAAATTCCACCACCACCAGCCTTGCGAAAAGACAGCTTGGAGGAGGAGAAAATTTCCTGTGATGATGGTGGTTCTTTCCCAATGAAATAAGAACAAGCAGGGAAATCCATCAAGCTGTTAGTCATGCATTTTTTACACATATATATAGCGTAGTGCATGTGAGTGTGTCTATGTGTGTGTATAAAAAACTATATTGCACTCAGGCTCTCTATATGAAGCATCATCAATTTCAGCTACTAAGAAAACTAGCTCATGATACAATGGGAGATAAATGTATATGCAATGGAAAATGGCCCAGCAGATAATTTTGCTAATAATCTTTGTATTTAGTTTTTATGGAAGATACTAAGATTAGTGTGGCTTGATGATAGATTGTACCTCTTTAAAATGAGCCTCCTTTCTTTGTAGCTCTGTGAAGCCTGGAGGTTATTTTTAATTTTAAATAATGCTTGTTAAAGAGAAGTGAAATCAAAGGGTATTTTGGAATATAGCCTTTTCTTTAAATACATTCCTTGTAGGTGGAGAAATCTACAAGTTTTTTGTACCACAGATGCTCAAGCTCCATTAATATGTCTTTGTGTGCAAGTTCATAAGGCGATAACCATCTTACAAAGTGGTGTAGGAGAGATAATTGATTTTTAGCGCTTTCTAAAATGCAGAGCACAAACATACCACAACCATTGTGAGTATGGAAGCGTGAAAATTTGCTTGAGAAATAAGCCAGGGGAAGTTTTGATTCTGACCACTTTGTGTTTAATACCCTGCATATGCATCCAAGAAATTTCAAATCTTCAGTAAATTCAGTGCATATCTTCCATAAAAATTTTGTGCTTAGCCTCTTATAAAAGATTAAGTGATAGAGACCCAGATCTTCAAATGGACTATGACTGTGGGTGAGATCCCGCTTAATGTTTAAAAATGTTTCCAACACGTGCAGTAGACTTCAGAAAACCAGGAAAGTATGCAGGATTTGAACACTGACGGAGCAATGTCTTTGCTGCAGCTTGGAATATAGAGATGGTGGCTCTGTGTTTAAATGAGACATTCCTTGAGTTAAACTAATTTCTGGTGTAACATTGCAAAAGTCAGTGTAGTAAACGGGTCTTCAGGGTTAATTCAGCTAAGAAGCTACACGGTAGATTTATGCTTATAAATGTATTTTGGGGACTGTGTTTGTTATTCCTTAGAATTGGACTGTTTATACTTCTATGTTTGTTTGTTGGTAAATTACTTAAAACCAAATTGCAACAGCACTTCAACATTTGAAGCCAATTGGAAACTAGCCTCTAGCACGATCATCAATGGAAGCAGAAGAGCTTTTCAGAGCAGAACTGTTTCTCCAGTCCCCTTGAGGAGAGGGGCAGTATTCTGTAAGCAAGGCACTGTCTCTTAGGCTGTTTTCTCCTTGAACATTTCCATGAGCTGAAATGTGTCTTCAGTAATCAAATGTGCATTAATTAGTCTTGAAGTCTGCTTAGTTTGCTATCAATGTTCAAAAAGAGAAGATCCATGTTTATGAGGAAGGAAATGCAACTTTTGATTTGTATTTTAGGCTCTTGCCTCTACTGCTGGGGCAGAAGCAAGCTTTGAGGGCAAATATGAGCAGAAATTTGAATGTAAGATGAGATTTGAAAAAAACCCAACTCTTCCTTAAAATCCATTCAGAATCTACCATTATCAAATATATGTAAAATTACGCTATCCATTCCTTTTGAATTTTATCCCTAAATTAACTATAGTCATTAGGATGTTTCCTCAGGCGATTCTTCACTGATGCATACTTCTTCCCAGATGATTTTATTTAAAATGCAACTTCTAGTTCCCCAATGGCTATTCAGCAATGTAATACTGAATGTACAAACCATCTTCCAGAATGAGGAAGAAAATTCTTTGCTGTATTCCTTCCTCAAAGTACAGACATTTCAATCTTTCCCTTGCCGAATCTTTCCCTTGCCTGTACACTGAGGATTTCTGTGGGAGCAGATAATGTGGTTATGTAGCAACTTCCCCCAAAAGTAGAGCTGTAGCGGTTCTCTCAGCCAGAACATCACCCTTGTCTAGGGATTTCGGTGCTCCAGGGCATGATAATGATAAGCTTGTACCCTAAATGCCTGCTGTCATGCCACAAGACAGAGGTGTTGCCTGGTACACTTAAATTGGTTGCTGAAGCAACTTGGATTGTGGCTTTTACTGCACCAGAACCTCTTCTTGTGCTTTTTAGTTGAGCTGTACCCTCCTCAGCATAGCTCATGTTAAGCCACAGCCCTGCCTGACAGGTCTGGACTAATTCTCTGCTGTGGCCACTCTGGAATTCCATTAGTGAAAGAGCAAGCGGTTTCTTCCTGCCTTGACTTCAGAGTGCTTTGTTCAAATATTGAATACTTGGGACTGGAGTTTTGAAATATTGATACAGGAGAAAGTACAGACTGTCTCAGTCAGGCCTGGTGCAAGCTTTGCCCAGTCGCCTTGGCGCGTGTGGGGCCTGCGGGGGAAGCGAGAAGGTCAGCATGACTGCGTGTGGGGTGGGGCTGGGGAGCAGTCTGGCCTTTAACAGATTGTGTAGGAGGGATTTGCTGGGATGAGATCACTCATGATTTGGCAAAAGTTATACCCAAATGCCATCCGCTGCAGTTCACTTCTTGCACAGTATTGACCTAAGCAGAGCATAGAATCATAGAATGGTTTGGACTGGAAGGGACCTGAAAGATCATCTAGCTCCATCCCCCTGCCATGGGCAACAATGTCTTCCATTAGACCAAGGTGCACAGAGCCCCATCCAACTTGGCCTGGAACACTGCCAGGGATGGGCCATCCATAACTTCTCACAGCAACCTGTGCCGGTGCCTCACTACCCTCACAGTAAAGAACTTCATCTGATACACCATTCCAGGTGGGGTCTCACGAGAGTGGATCAGAGCGGGAGAATCACCTCCCTCACCCTGCTGCTCGTGCTTCTCTTGGTGCAGCCCAGGATGTGGTTGGCATTCCAGGCTGCGAGCATACATTCCTGAGTCATGTTGAGTTTCTTGTCAACCAACACTCAAGTCCTTCTTTTCAGGGCTGCTCTCAGCACATTCTCCACCCAGCCTGTATTTGTGCTTGAGATGCCCCAACCCAGGTGCAGCAGCTTGCACTTGGCCTTGTTGAACTTCAAGAGGTTGGCCCAGACCCCCCTCTCACACCTGTCAAGGTCCGTCTAGATGCCGTCCCTTCCCTCCAACCTGTCAATCGCACCACACAGCTCGGTGCCACCAACAAACCTGTGGAGAGCATGCCCATGTGTGAGGCCTCTGTGATATGCAGATTTGTTCTTTGGGTATTTCTCAGGTCCTGCTGCCCTTTGCATGGGACAGCAGTTTCAGCAAAAATCATTCCATGGCGAAGAGAAGAATTTTATGGCTAACATATAAATAATAGCCTTGAGTCTTTTATCGATCTTTATGTGTACTGAATAGTCTCCCTTTCTGTTTTGTCAAATCTTTTCCTTCAGGCCACTTTTCTGTTAATGCTTTAGTGATGCCTGCAGTAATGACAGATGTGCATTCTTCACTGATTTTATCACATGTAGATCTTCCCAATGTATCAGTTTGATATAAAATGATCTCAGGGGCCTCAGGGTTCCATGAGAGATTCCAGATTAATGGGGAAAGGAGCTTGTGTATCCACACCATCTCTTGCACAGTGCTAAGCTCTGCAGGCAGCTTTCCCAACTTTCTAAATCCACTGTGCAACTGAGGAGAGAGACAGCTTGCTCTGCCCTGATGGTAGCAGATTGATGAGTTTGGCTGGAGGTTTTTGAGCTGCAAAAATCACAGGGAACGTGACAGTAGTAATGGAAGAACAGGGTCCTTTGTGCAAACATAACAAATCCCTTTGGGAGAGCATGTGTGTGCAGAAGCACTTCTGTACTCCAAGCAGTTGGCAGTGCTTTTTGTGACATTGCCATGGGTCAGCTTGTGTAGGTTTTGGAGGAACAGAGCATAGCTGCATTAAATCTTTTACATAGTCTTGTTTTTCAGAAATCAAAGTGATAACAGCAGGACTGGCCACATTAAGTCTTCCATGTGCAGCTTTGTGTTTTCTGTGCTGTTTTAGGATGATGGGAATGTTGGACATTTGACCACTACAGTCTTGGCATGAACCACAGCACACCAGGGAGGAGCAACACCAAGGCCCTGGGAACCTCTGGCTGTGTGTACACATTGGATTCCCTTAATGGACAGCAGTAAGAGTAAACACTTGGCTTTGGCTGATTTGGTTTTTGGTTTATTTTTTTCCCCTCCTTTACATGATTTCTTGTGCTGTGAGCAGTGAAGATGTTGCAAACAACCCATCTGCGTTTTTGCAACACCTCCTCTGTTCCTTGATTATTTTAGTTTGTTGGTGTCACTTTGCATGTTTATACTATTTTCATATGTTTATTTCACTCTCTTCCCATATTTTGTTTTTTTTCCCCGGTGGCTTTATAGCATTTGGAAGAGCTTGACTGCTTTTCTTTAGCCTCCTTTTTTACCTTAGCAATGTTAATTTTTATCTTCTTATTTTCTCTCCCTCTTATTTTTATGTTATAAAGAGATATGAGATTCTTTTTTTTCACCTGCAGTCCCACAAAGGAAGCATCTTTCTTCACCAAATCTAAACCTTCCATTTCTATTACCTTTTGAGGAATTTTCTAACAAGAAATGGGGTTAAATTAATAGTGATATTTTAAAGGTGGAAATATATTCTTCATTTGTTCAAAATTACTTGTTATCCACCCCTGTGATTAGGGAGACACTAATCTGAAGTTCTCTGCTAGACCTGGGCCATGCATGTACACTCTTCTAGTGCGAAGTTCTTTTTTACTGACAACAAAAGGATGTACCTTCAGTTTGTCATTTTCTGCTGCATGCAGTAGGTACAATAGTTGCCCACTTAGCTGCCACACAGTTGAAATCTGGGTTTCATTTGAATTTTCAAGGTTGTTGAAAGTGCTTATAGTATTTTTCTCTTCTCCCTTTCTCCCTGCCCTTTTCTTTTCTCTCCATAGGCATATCAGCCTCCAGCAGAGCCTGAAAAAAAAAAAAGGAAAGATAAAAAGAAAGAGGCGAAAAAAATAAATTACAAAAGCCAGCAAGGTGTCCTTAGCGTTTCCCTGCACCTGGAACTGCTCATCCTGTGTGTCTCACGCAGTGCCGTTGCGGGGGGACGCAGCCAGAAAAACGCGGCGTGAGNATATGCACACATATATATATGCATGCACACACGCATATATTATGTATATATTTTTTTTTTTTTTTCTTTCCCCCCGGAGCAGCCCCGGGTGTCTCGGCGCCCGCCGGGAGCGGGGGGAGCAGCCCCGGGGCGCCCCAGCCTTTGTTACCCCGGGCATCGCTCCGCGCCGGGCTCTGTTCCGCGTCCCTCCTTCTCCTCCTCCTGCTGAAATCCCCCCTACTCTTCCTCTTTTTAGTTTTGACCATGACAGCGTGACCTTGCTCGTGGAGCGGGGCTGGTGCTCAGAAATTCATAAATGCGGGAAAACGTAGATTAAAAAAAATTATTTCGTTATTTTCATCATTATTTTTTATTTCTTTTAAAAAGGAGCTTGAGTGGAATATGGTGCTTCCTCTCCGTGAATGCCTTCTGCAGTGCTTTTTATTCTTGCATGGTGTCTAAACAAAGCTTTTCTCCCCAAAATCATGTCTCGACCAATAGCCTGGTGCAAACTTCAGGCACGCTGTGGTCCCTGAAATGAAACGTATTTTTAGGTCTCTGTAGATTTATGGCTTTTGCCTCCAGCATTGCTGGGACTGTTTGTCATGAATGAATATAACGTGTGTACATTGCTGAGAGGATCCTTGGCGGAGGTCCCTGCTCGCCGTAATTGTCATTCTTTTCCCCATCGTGAGCATTTCATTTTCTAGGGCTGCGCAAAGCAATTGCAAAATTCTCAAAACACGGTTACACAGAGCGAGGCCCTCAGCCAAAAGCTAGCCTGGTACTGCCCTGATTTTAAGAGGCTGAGCCTGGTTGGTGCCTATTGGTCTAATTTTGGCCTTAGGTTCTTCATCTTGCTACACGTTTCCACGTATACGATTTGTGAATTGTTGGCAAAACAATTGTTTTTGTTAAGTTTTCTGTTTGGTTTGAAAAACAGACTACTGTGTCTGCTTCCGTGAGAGCTATCAGGTTTTGAGCCTTACAGTAAGAGACAATGAGGTAATTTTTGGATGAGTGTTTGTTTCAGACAACATGGATTAGCAAATAGGTATTTTCCAAATCCTAGGAGTAGGAAATGAAATCTGACCGCTGAGGATAAGGGAGCTAAACTGTTGTAATTAATTCCTTTCTGGTTGTAACCCAAGTCATTCTTGTAGTCTAGTGGGAAACTGCTCGAGTGACAATCAATTTACAACGTTCGGTTTGTACAGCAAAACATTTCGAGGTGTATTGTGTTACACCGGTTGATAATTAAATAACGTTTAAATTGGAGGACACTCCTGTTAAAAATCTTACAATCTCGCTTGAAGGAGCATGTTGCTCAGATGGAGAAAGCTATCAGATCTCCTCCTGAAGGTTGCTTTTTGTGGTAAGAAAGTCAGTAAGAATGAGCTTTATTTTTACAGTAACTTCATTCATGCCAACACCACCTCTACTACATGTTTATTCAAGGGATTTAACACCTTTGTTTCTGCTGCTAGGGGATCAAAATGTTGGCAGGAAGGAAAATTATGTGAACATAACTGTATGTCCCATTGACTGGTTGTGTTATGAAATGGTTTGCCAAAATCCAAAATAAAATGCCTCTCATGCGGCAAGATGTGTTTCTTATCAGTTCTGTCCTTTCACTGCGTTCCTCCTGTGACAGCACAAACTTTATGCTAATCTTTTGGGGTGGGTGTGTCTGTCTCCCCAGCACCTCGTTGATACTGACTATATTGATTAACGAGACAGAGCTTACTGTACCTTGTGTTTATTTGTAATAGTGAAGAAGTAGCCAGAATAGGAAATGTGTTGCCTTAATGTAAAACTATAGAGCTTATATGATTATTTTTTCTTTTAAATAGCAAAGTAGAAGACCAGTAGCAAAGCTAAGCTAAACATCTCCAGGTTTCCTCTTTTCACTAAATTCCTTAGCCAAAGCCCTTGTGAGCTTTCAATGGGGATGCTGAATGAGCCTTCTCAGACATGTTTTTTTCCCTAATTTCTTACTATGCATCTGACTTTCTTTCCTTCTAGGGGGAGCTAGAAAAACTGAATCAATCTACAGATGATATCAATCGCAGAGAGACGGAGCTGGAGGTATAGAATTTATCCTTGCATTTTCCTTTTGTGCGTGTTGGATTTTGTGAACAAAAGGGACAGTGTTTTTGAGTAGGTTGCCTCCTGAATTTGTGCATCCTGAGTCTGGTGATGGTTTTTTTAAAGGTATGAATTGACCTAATAGCTGAAAAGAAAGGGAAAAAGGTAGAGGTATGCTAACAGTGTAAAAACCCTGCGTGGAGAACCTCACACACAACCACTGCCAGAACTTATTTTTAGGTTTTGACACTAAGCTTAGACAAGTTTTATTTTTACAAGTCACTGTTTTGTGTTTGTTGATTATAGACAAGGAAAGTTTATTTGCTTAAGAGGTTTTTGCCATACTGTCTGCCAGGATCTTCTCTTTGGTGGCTGTTTGGGGTTTTTTTAGCTTGTTATCTTTGCCTTTTTTTGTCATCACTTCCTGAGCAAGGAAGGTGATGAAGGAAAGTTGGAATGAAAGACTTCCTGGTTATACAGAGAAGTTTTTATGGATACTTAAAAATCAAATAGCAAGTTCTGAAGAAATTGTTTCTAAATCCCCAAATTTGAGCTTCATCTACTTGGTAGTTATTCTGGAAGGCTCAACATTATTGATCTAATAGTGAAGCAAAACAAACTGTCTTATTTGTGTGTCTAAATTTTCTTCTGTTTGCAAAACAGAGAAGGTAAACCCAGTGGAAGTATAAGATTAATATGCTGCTAAAGAAAAACTGGCATAAAATATGACTTTGCATCCTAAATAATTTTGATATCATTACAAAATTTTGAATACTGTATCAAAACATGCTGAGATTGCAATGAGGAACATACTCTAAAAGTAGATCTGTAAATTTCTGTCTGTACCTTCAAAATGTCAAAGTCTGGTTTGTTTGTTTTTTAACTTTTAATTTTTTTTTTTCCTCGTGTGTGTCTTTTCATGAATTGGATACCTCAAGCATGAGATGGTTCTTGGTAGAATTTTGAAATACTGGAGTGTCCACTGAGAGCACTGAACACAAAATGGGGTTATGATCTTAGGAAACATAGAGTCTTGTCTTTTTTCTTCTCCCTACTTGTTTGCATTTTCTGTCATTTGTGGCATGTAGATCACGAATTTATTGATAAATAAACGTAGTTAAATGGGGAACTATTTGCAATACAAAATGAAACAGTATTTTTGCTGTGAAAACTGTTCAGTGTCACTAGCACGATTTAAATTTTATGAGTGAACTTTAAAAATCAGTATTCTAGTCTGCAACAGTAGCAATTAAATGGACTTCAGGAATCTTTATGTAGATATATTGAAAAAAATTGTTACATGCATCTTTTCAGTCTCCTTATTTCATGCTGAGGTACTGAAATTGAAAGATGGTGTTATGGATAGTTGCCTGGATTTCATTAATTTTGTCATAACCTTGCACTGAGGACATATTATGAAGCAGATGGAATAGTAATAATAATGCAAAGGCATCCTCATGAAATAAATCCCAGTGACTATAAGATGGGATTTTGCTGCTTGATTAAAATTATTCATGTGATCAAGTGTTTGTCGAGCCTGCAGATTTGTAGCTACGGTGTGTGTGACTGAGCTGTAGAGGCTGAAAGGCTCCTGGAAATATAACTCTAGATAAAAGAGCAGAATTTCCACATTAGCTTGGTCTTATATTGTTGCTTACTCAGCCTAGTAAATACCAGGTATTAGGTAGAAATCATATAATCATTCTTTGCATTTTGCCATTGAGTGTTTACTGCAGATCTGTCTGTAGTACTTACTGTAAGCAGTTTTTGATGGAATTAAGGTGAAACACCACCAAGAGTATGCTTTCTTGAATGTTTCCTCTTCACTTTTCATCCAGAAATCTTACTGGATGGATGCCAGTTTGTGGTATCATGCAACTGCATAATTTTTAATCCGTAAAGATTTTCATTACGTTTGATCTGCTTAAATGTTGAGGACAAAGGCAGTTGGATGATGTAAGCAAGGCTTAATTTATATACAGGTTGATAAAATGCATTTTAAATGGACTTAAAACCTCTCTAGAGGTAAGGAATAAAAAAAATTTCCACAACACCCAACGTATGTGGTTAGCAGAAAATCTCTGCATTCATACTCTGGACAAGAAAAGAAAGATTTGCCAAGCAGCCTTGTGGGATAAATCCAGAGTTTGGAAGGAGGAGTTTGAAATTGGGATCATTCTGCTTCAAAGGCTTCCAAAATCCATGAATGGTGTCAAAAATGTGGGCTTCTGGGAGAGCTGTGCTGAGTTTCCCTTTGAAGATTTCCACTTTTGGCTCTTAATAGCTGCTTTGGGTCCCTCTTGCTACCCCTTCCTATTCCGTGCTGTTCCTGCCATATTTCATCGGAAGAAAGATGTGTGTCGGTGTTTTTTAACCAGACAATGGAGTTATATTTATCCTGTTTTGCTAGTATCATTTTCTTCATCTTTTCAATATCTTTAATGGGAACATAGATGTATCGTCGCATTATTTAGAGCACAAGTTGCTGACTTCAAGCTTCCTGTAGCATTACTCGGTGGTCCATACATTCCCACTGTTGATTTTTTCCCAGAACAATCTGGAAAAGTGATAGGAGTGTTTGAGTAGAAAGTATATTTCTTTGAAGGAAGTTCACAAAAAGACACCCATGTTTTTGTGACTTGATGTACTCTCTGATAAGCAGAAAGGGTAACCGTGTGGCATCTGAGTTCTGCAAGACTGTTCTGGACTTCCTGTGTATTGCTTTGTATGAGTTGCTCTAAGCGGGACTGCTGGCTGTGTCCAGTTCCTATTAGCTGGAGAAGCTGTTAAATCCTTCTAAACCCATGCTTCTGGTCTTGCTGTGCCTCATGTCTGCATCTGCAGAATGGAAGTTATAATAATGCTGCGTTACCCTGTGGAAAATGTTATGCGGCTGAATTCAGCAGAGGCTTCTAGGATTTTGAGACTACACTGTCTTGGTGTAGCCACAGGAATGTCCATGTTCGAGCAATGTAGAAAATACAATCTACTGTTTACAGAGGTGATAAAATCGGGAATTCTGTTTTAAGTTGACCAGCCTGCCATTTCTTTAAGTTCTGCACTGAAACTGCCATGTGATCTGTTTATAAGTTGAACAGCCTGTTTTTTTAATCTTTTGAAGTAAGGTCTGCCCTCTGTGAGAGCACTGGATATACATGCATTGCATGACTTGAACAGCTACATTGAAGTTGGCTACGTGTATTCTTTTACTTGGAAGAATTACTCATTTTTTGCTCTCTTGACCTGTCCTATTAAATCCTGAGGAAACACCCTGACCTGCTGACGCTCGTAGCCTGTTCAGGAGTTGCGGAGCTGCTGAAGGGCACTGAGTGGCTGGTAGTTATATGTTGCGTTAATGTATTGCCTGTTAATGAATCTTTGATTAGACTTGATTTAAAATCCATAATGCTGTTCATACTAAGTGCAACACTGAGCATTACTGACACAGCAGAAGGATGATAAGAGCTCTCTGAGGGATTTAACACTTGGCTTTGCTAATGTCCCTGTTTACGTTTGAAGTGTCTGTGAAGAACTGGGGGAAACGTCTTGCAGGGGAGATACAAGTGTGTTTTGGCCAAATGCAAGAGGTTTTTTCCTGTTTATTGGAAATGCATCTCCATCTGAACTCGCATCAGGAGCTGTGAATGTACTTAACAAATGTGCACGATTTGCCTGTCCAGCCAGCTCATGCATGGCTTGGACTGGCTCTGAAAGTACAACTCAGATGTAACAAATTAACCCGGGGACCCTCTGGCAGCATTGCGGGGAGGGGAAATGCAGCACATTCCATTAAAGTTACCACTGGAATCCCAGCTATCCTAAATGTGGTTTTTGTTAGAGAGAGTTTTTTGTGTTGCTGGAGCTACGAGCTTGCCAATGTTTGTTCATGGCAGATACTGCACAGGAAGACAAGAGCTGAACAGTGCTGCTTTCAGCCATGCTTGTTATTAGAGGGCCTGGTTGAGATCCTTCTTGTGTGCTTGCCTAGATCTCCTCTAGTCCTGATCTGCGAGACTTTGTGTTACTTCTAGTCCTGGATTTGTCATAAAGGTCACCCTGGGTTGTTGTTGGATATAAGGAAAGGGCTTTATTAGCTGTGGTGCTCTTTCACTTGTGAGCCTTGTGAGCATTTGAACCCCTCTCAGAAGGGGAAGGACTTTTTGTCATGGGTGTAACCCCAGCTGGCTGCTAAGCATGACAGCTCCTTGCTCCTTCCCTGCTGGTGGGACGGGAGGGAGAACCCGAAGAGTAGAAGTGAGAAAACCTGTGGGTTGAGATAAAAACAGTTAAGTAAAGCAAAAGCTGCACACACAAGCAGACAGTTACAGACTGAGCAAAACAAGGAATTAATTCACTGCTTCCTGCTGGCAGGCAGATATTCACCAGTTATTTAGAATTGCTTATTACTTCTTCACTACAATACTTGGTTTTAGGAAAAAAACTTGAGCTGTTGACCCTGTCACACATAAAAAATGTAAGTAGATTAAAAAAAAAAATTCCTCCATCTTTCAGGTTTTAGAAAAATGACCTCTCAGTATCTGGAATCTCATTCTGAGCTTGCCTGCTTGGCTTGAGGAAACATCTCTGTGGAAACATCTGCCAGCTTATCAGTATCCCTGTGCAGCATTTTCCAAAGAATGTCCACAAAGAATGCAAAGATAAGGGCAAAGCAGCTCACTGGCTGGTGTTCCTGCTGGCTTTTGGAGGAGGATGTACATGTGTGATGGATTTGTCCGGCACTATCAGGACAAATCTTTCCACATCTCTTTATGATCTACTTGCTTCTATAGGAAATAGCTCCTGTGTGTGAATAGCTTGTTGTTTTGCCTTCTGCTTTTATCCAAGAATGAGTAAGGGAAGGCTTTTTCCTCTGCTGTGGCTCTGAAAAGATTTCGTCAACCAAGTGAGTCAAAGGGCTTTACTTGGTTCATGTTCTTGACGCAGAGATGGGTTTCCAGCCTGAGAGAGGAAAAGTTAGGTGGAGAAATCTGGCTTGGGAAGGAGCACCCAGTACTCTCCCATGCCTGCTTTCTTCTCTCTTCTAAGAGAATTAAAAACGTTTGTAGTAAAAAGTATTGATAGTCTCAGTCTGTAACTGCAAGCAGTTAGAGGTTAGACCAACTTTCTGGTACTGATTTTTTAATTGTTCTTAGATGGCAAATTAGTAGCTGCCTAAAAAAGAAAATAAACCAAAAACTTTTCTTATCCCTTAAAAATTGAGATACTGCTTATCCCCTTCCTTGCACTTTGTTTTTAAGGTTTGGTTGCCAGTCTAGCTTAATTGAACTGCTCAGGTACCAGAGAGATGTTAGAAGTGTCCTTAACTGGTTTGATGCTTGAAGGTAGATTTCTGAGCACACCTTGTGCATTTGTTTGGTGTGGATGTATCATACTGATGCTGGTTTAACCTGGACATGAGCTTTTGCAGCTTATAAGTCTTTGTAGCAGAGAAGATGGGTATGGATACTGTCAGCCTATTGGAAATAGGTGAAGCCTGTCTCTCAGTCAGCAATTCTATTTCCCATGCTTGCCAGAGGTTCTACACATCAGACTGGCAGAATGGTTGTTGGACAGCCTTTGTAAATGAAATTTAGATATGCTTGGTACTAAGATGATTCAGACGTGGTTGATATGTAAAGCTCATTTTAAAAATAAAATTGTTTGAAAATACATGTTTCATTTGATGGGCAGAAATACTTATTTGCTTGTCATCTGGCTTTTAACACCAGTTCATCACAATCACTCATGAGTGAGGAAAACAGGCATGCTTTTTTTCTCTGACAGGTGCAGTATAGGTTGAAAATGGTATTTTAGTTTTTTAGTTTTTCCCTCACATTTGAGAGTGGATTTTCAAAATGCTGCTGTGAGGATGACCTGTCCGTAAGTGTGGTCCTTCTTTCTGGTGCAGTATCAAAAAGCTGCCCAACAGCAAGTTCATTGCAAAGTCTGCTTTTAATAATGAACTATTGCAGCAAAACCATATATGGGGTAGAGGTCTGGCATGCTCCCTAAGACAGTGAAATCTCTTTTGAAAGAAAAGTGCTAAGGATTTCCCGGAAGAAAGTTGATGAGCATGGAGCTCTTGCAGCCACAGAACAAGATGTTGAAATGTAAACTGCAGCTGTCCACGTGCTACACTAAGTGCTCTGCTTGCTGGAGTGTGTGTATGACAAACACCTAGCTAGTGAGAGTCTACTTGCTAAGGCTGTAATTTAGGCGAGAGGCTTCTCCTGCTACTTTTTTTTTTTTTTTTTTTAAACCTTGCGACACGCATTGAGGATAAAGTGCCTTAATTGGCTTTTGTCCATCTTGGAAATGGTTTATCATCATCTCATTTGAGCAAATAGGAGGGAAAAAAACATTGAAAGCTGGCTGGCTAACATCTTCAATGTCATCTTTCTAAAATCAGAAGCAAAGTGTTCTTAAAAATGATCACAGATTAGGAGTGAGTAGAGGGGAAAACATGCTTCAAAAATGTCTGGTATTTGAGATGTCTCGTGTCAGTTGCATTGCTTCTGTTAAGAGTCAGTGCAGTGGTGAGAAAAACAAAATGTGTTTTTAAAGAACAAAAAACCCAAAAGATAAAAATGGTGAGTGTGACTCACATATTACCTAAGGCTGCTGTTATCAATGAATAGCATTTCTGCTGGAATGAATTATCTTTCAAGAAACTGAAATAGAGAAACTAGAGATTGAGGACTGAGCTGGAAATTTTCTGTGGCATATGCTGCACTTGTCTTGGTTTTGCTCACGACAACAAGTAGCAGGAATTGACATATTTTCCTTTCTCTATTATCCATGTGTAGATAAAGGTCTAAATGAAGCAAGAGTTTGGCAGTTAAATAATATCACTTATATGGAGGGGCAAGTCACACCAGAGGATTTGATAAGTAGCTTGAAAGTGTAGTGGTAGTCTTTCTGACATGGATGTAGGACTTACCCTGTACTGGGAACCATGGATGAGCTGCAGTGATGTGCTGTTCTGAGCCTCTAAGCTTTTGATGTGAGTGTCCTTACAGAAAACACCATTAAGAGGATTTGTAGCTTTGAAGCACTTCACACGTGTGTCGAAGTGTCTCAGTGGTAGTAACATGGGAAGCCAGACATAAAGCAGTGAATTAAATCAATTCCCAAGTTACTGCCTTGACCACAGGCCCATTCATTTCCATGAACAACAGATGTACTTCTCACGTCACATAAGGAGTGAGTGCACCAAACCCAGTCCTACTGGTGCAATTGCCTTGGTGCTTCTGACCTCCCCATTTTCACATGAAGTGTAAAAAAAGCTGCTGCACCTGTAGTTGTTACTCAGACTTCCCAGAATTACCTGCTAGGGGAGTTTTGCGCTGTCCCAGGGGCGATGTCTTTTGCAGATGCTCTGCCAGCACGTGGCAGCTCCAACACACTGAACCCAGGTGCGTGGCTGGGTGTTTGCAGGAGGGAGCTGTGACCCTGCTCTCAGGGGGTGTTGCCACAGCTCCCAGACCAGAGGCATGGTCAGGAGAGCTGAGTCAGTTTGGGGTGAGGAGGCTGGGTGATGTGAAGGCACTGCGTTGCCACAGGAGCACACACACAGTGTGGGATCGTTTGCTTTTGTAGTGTAGTTGGGGCTGGTGGAGAGTAAAAGTGGTGTGTGTAGGGCTGCAGAGGGCGTGGGTTTGGCATCTCACCTCAGAGACCTCAGCATCCTGCTGCTGGGTCTGAAGGGGATGGCTGGAAACCTTCGGGACTGATCCCAGCAAAGAATTGAGCATCTGCTTGTTCTGTCATGCAGAAGGTGTTGGAGCCTGCAGGCTTGTGTTCCTGACAGTCAGGAGCCTGAGAATAAATGCCACTTAAAATAAGTTGTGATGGGTAATACAAAATTCTGGAGTGTTTTGGTTTTCATTATTGTTCTTCACTGCAAAAATGAGGGTGGTCAGACCTAAATTAAGCCTTAAAAGAAGAACCAGTCATCTTTGGAGGAAAATGATAAACTAGGATTTCACACCAGTGTGTTTTGCAGCTGAAGCTTCCTATTTTGTGTGACTAACTACTGTGTGGAGTTGTGCTCATGGGCAAACTTCACCGTTTGTAAGACCTGTGCTTCAGGCACCAGTTAGAGGAGCACTTGGGAGTTCAGTGATTTGTATCTGCTTCTTCAGAGTTAAAGGGAAATGAGTGGGTATAGAAGTTGCTGTTAATTTGACTGCTTTGTTCTTAGTGTCTTTTGGTTTTTGTTTTGTTTTGTTTTTTTAAACTCCAAGTAGAGGCTAGTCATCTTTTTCCTGTTGGATAAGACTGTATATAATTATTACATTAATAAATTTGGGGTAGGTCTCCAAGCACAGATTTGTAGTGATGATTTCTTTGTTCCAACTGCTTATCTTACAAACTTGGGACCTGGACTTTTTGATGAATCACTGCATAGGGCTTTTTTACTTAAACTGTTTGCTTTGCATAACTAATATCCTTATATACAGCTTTCACAAAGAGAGCAAAAAAAAATCTTTCAGCTCATTCGTTTGGAAATGAGCTTTTAATTCTGTTTCTACACCTGCAAAGAATTTTTCTCTTTGTTAAATATACTTCAGTACCTAATATTTTTCTCACAATATAGTCATCATGCTTGGAGTCTTTTTTCAGTTACTTATGAAACTCATTTTGAGCAGTGAACCATGTATGGTCCAGTAATTTAATTGGAAATATTCAAATTCTTCTCACTGAGAAAATCATTGACTCAATAAATATTGTTTAAATGATACATTTCAGGCTTTCACTTAGAAACGAGATTATTGACTGGATTTGAGTTAATGAAATAATAAGTTAATGTCCATTTAATTCTCCATTTTTGACCTTGTACCTATTTGAATAATTCGTTAGAATAAATTGGAGTACCTTAAGAATCGAAAGCTGTTTTCTCTGGACTAAAATAATGCTGATGCTGGTTCATGTTTTACATAACACTAAAAAGGAAGCAAAGAAGCTTTTACAGAAGTATGTTGCTTTTTCTGTAAAAACTGATGTATTGTTGCATTTTTTTCCACTTCTGAGAGCATAGTGGCAGCTTGCAATGTGTTTTAGATCTTCCAGTGAATAAGCAGTTTTGCATTCTAGAAATCCTCAACAATAATGACAAAACCCTCCTGAATTAGGGCACTTCTTCAAGCCAGCTGCTTCCTGATTATCAACATGTCACTCCAGCAGTCGGCATAAATGCGGCACTCCAATTAGAGTTACAAGCCTTGTTGAGAGCTCACATGGCCCTTCCTCTTCATCTCCTTAAATCCTGGGCCAGGTCCCAGCCTGAATTTGCATCAATCTGCAATAATTTCATATATTTAGCATCTGTGGTGGATTCTGAGGTTGAAATCAGAATCACTTTGCTTACATGTGTGGAAATTTCAGTGAAGCAGAGAAAATATTTTAATTGCTTTAGTTAATCATGTAAGGAGCGTGTCTCATCCCATTTGGAAGTAGCTGGATTTTTTAAATATAGAAAATACTAACAGTGAGGTGGAATTTAGGTGGCTTTCTCCATTGATAGAAACCACAGCTGAAAAGATGGGCCTTCTGTGCCAATTCCAGCTGATTTGCCAGCCTGCTGTGGGGATTTGGCCTGCCTGCTAATACCATTCTAGCATTATCTATATGAGAGGTCTTTGCCATTGAAGTCCCTCTCAGAACTTGTTACACTGCTGTTTTCCTCCTCACCAAGTGAGTAATTTACAAACTGTTCCTCTCTGAGGAACCCTGCCAGAGGTAGCATTTAGAACAGGCTGTTGTAGGCTTTATAAAAAACTGTCGCTGAAAGACAAAGATTTGGTGTCCAGGATACCGGCTTTAGGATTTGGCTCTGGGTTCCAGGGTTCCTCTGCTGAAAAGTTCTGTCTTAGTTCAAATGCCAGTAAATCTTTTGAATGTGTCAGCTTCTGTGTGATTCTGAAGAGGAACCTGAAGGTAGGAACAAAAAGGTAGAAATAACTTTTAAAGCTCTAATCTGCCTTTGTTCTTTCTTTCCTTCCTGCAACGTTTTGAAGGATGCACGCCAGAAGTTCCGCTCTGTGCTGGTCGAGGCGACAGTAAAACTGGATGAACTGGTAAAGAAGATTGGAAAAGCTGTAGAAGACTCTAAACCTTACTGGGAAGCTCGGAGGGTGGCCAGGCAGGTAAGAACTTTCTACCTCATAAGCTTGTGGTGGTAGTTGGAGGGCACACATCGATGGTGTTGCTTTCCTTCTATTAATAACATCCTAATCATATGCACTTGGCTGACACTGGTCCGTGTCTGCAGTTGCATGTCAGCCATGGGAATCAATGGCAAAATGGATTTCTTCACAGCCACAGCTGCACGTGCTCTTCAAACCCAGAACAGCTACAGCAGACACAATTAAAAAAGACTACTTCTATTCTCTCATTATAAATGGCCTTTCAGAGCCCTGGTCTTTCCTATCAGTAGTTGTACTTATTAGAAAAAACAGTGTAGACTTTGTGCATCTGTTTTTTCTTTTTAAAGCAAAATGCTCAGCAGCTAAATGGCTGCAGCTGGAAGCTGCAGGGAAAGAGGCTGGAGTGAGGCAGGCATGAGGAAACCCGCAGGGTTTAGTGCTGATTGGGCTGTGATGAAGTAGGAATGTGCTAAACGTGGCTCTAAAGTGTTCTGGTTTGGGGACAAACTGAGCTCGGCCTTCTCTGTCGTCAGGGCCCTACTTCCCACGCCGCAGCTACTACTTGATTATTGATAGGCCTGTGTAGCTCAGGGAAGGATGAGGTGTGGAAGGAAGAGTGTGACGTGCTGGATGAAGAGAAAGCCAGAAAGCTTGTGACATGTCAGGCAGCATCTCATTTTAGAGAAAAAGCTGTGGAGAGTTGAGTGTGTGGTGGATTAGGAGGATTTTGTTCATAAAAGTAGGTAGAGGGATGAGAAAAGTAGAGTAGGTGTGTGCCAGGAGGCAGAGAGTAAAGTCTCAGGGTAAGAGAAGGGGAGGGAAGAGAATGCATCCTCAGAACAGCACACAGGAAAGGGAGGAATGAACAAGCTTCATTTCCTTGCAAGTTGATGAAGCAGGAACTGGATAATGGAATGTGGCATACAAGATAATATGTGACTATGTTGATGCTTTAAATTGCATAGCATTGTTTTGGAGGCATTGTCTCAGGTGTAGGGGCTCTTAGGCTTAATCCTGCAGACTAGAAGCAGTGTGGCATATAGGTAAACACTTCCCTGTTTGCTGTGCTTTGAAGTATCTGCCTCTCATCTGTAACTGCTCTGAAGCCCTGCTCATGAGGACTGTGGTGTGTGCTAGAGATAAACCAGTGGTGAGCTCCAGAAGTTAGTAATTGTGTAAACTAGTATGTGCGATTTGGAAAAACAATCCCTGCAACCCTGCCTTGAGCATGATCTTATACTTCTATTGCTATATATAGCTGGGTAAGGCACAGCATGCATAGGACTTAGAGTTACACTTGGAAAAGTTAATGGTAGAAGCACACACTTTGCAGTACAAAAAAAACCCCATCAAAAGATCAATTGACTTTGAGGTTTGTAACATCACAAACTCAGAGCAGTGAACTTTGCCCTCTGTCTCCAAGCTGGCAGCAGTATGTGTTCTGGAAATGGAATTTTGTATTGTTACGTCTCTGCTACCCCTGAAATCCATTCAGTCGTTCTGATTCAAAGATACTTTGCAAGACCTCTAAGAAACCCAAGCTTCTGAAGGTCCTTAAATTAGTAGAATCACTGCTCCAGTAGTAGGCTTGTTAGAGGGAACTGTATTTTTCTCCCAATCCATTCTGTCACTAGCTAGGTTTGAATGCTATTTATCCTAGATCTCTTTATTTGCTACACATTTGGTTGTCTTCTAATTCCTTGATAGCATTTTATTTTAAAGCAGGGGTTGCCCTTCTAACCACTCATTTTGCTTTTTTTCATTTTGTGTAATGAATCTGGTGATGGAACAGAATTCCTGCTTTGTATCTGCTCAGCAGACAGAGATAGAAGA